>VWZV01016095.1:531108-545678 GCA_013397155.1 Irena cyanogastra
ATACCTTTGGTGGAGCACGTGAGTGAAGGAATGAAGATGTGGGATGAGAAATCTGCTGAGGAGGTGAAAGGAGACTGGAGTCGAGGCTGACTGAGGGGAAAGTTAATCTCCCAGTGATGAATGAAAGATGATAGAGTAGGAGTAGGCTGTGAAACTGAAAACAGGTAAGAGAGAGAGCTGACACATTTATAAACCAAGAGAAAGATCTGCAAAGCAATATTGTGAAAGGAAATGAAAGGAACACGGCTGCATTTTTTAGAATAGTAAGTTTGAGTAAGACGTGGCAAGATGGTTCAAACTAGTGAAATTTCTGGAGATTTGATCCCTTAATGAAACCTTAAATTAATATTTGTATGTCATTTTAAGCTAAGGAAGTATTCATACAACCTAACTATAGTAATTTTTAGGATTTTTTTAGGGATTTTTGAAATTCTTGTTTGAGGAACAATTTTGATATGTAAGCAGATGTTCATGTGTTCCTTGTCCAGTTTTTGTCAGTGTCCACAGGTTATTCATGATTTTATAGTAAGCCTAGTTGCTTTCAATTGCTGTAATGGTGCCCTGGAACAGGGTCTGTTTCTTGTTTAGGGAACCAAAATATCTGGCTTCAGGAAGAGAGGTGACAATAGCTGGGTATGTTGGATTTCCCTGCATGTTATCACAGATGTACTTTAAAAATATGAGACCCAAGAAAATAATTTTATAAGACAAAAAACAAAGAATAATTTTTTTAGGGTAATACAAATATCTTCTAACTACCTCAACTCAGAAAAATGAACTCACTAACTGAAAACTGTACCTTTTGACTTGTCAGAACTGAGCAGTAGTGCTTGAAAGAGTCACAGACCTGTGGAAGAGCTTATGGTATGCTCTGTTTTAACATAAATAATTCAGAATGTTAGTATGGGTAAAGTTAAGCTTGGAACGCCTGAGGGTTTTTTGGAAAATTTAATTATTTGGAACCATCTGTGTCCATATGTGTTTTCATGTTACTGTGGAAATGCTACTTGAACAAAAAGCCCTAAATTGATTTGTGTTTGGTTTCTTCTGGTTTGGCAAGAAAATGGTGCTCCTGTGTAAATGGAGTGGTTTTCCTGCCAGACTGCACAGGGATGTGGCATTGGTACATCAGTCACAAAGTGCTGAGCTAGTAATGGCCTCAAAAAGCAATTTCTATTAATATTGAGAAATTGTCATCTGTTCATTAAATTTCTAATGGCGGGTAGAAACCAAAATGTTTTCAGGAGGCTATAGAAAGTTCTGGCATTATATTGCTTCTTTCTAACATATTAGTATTGGAATAAAGCAGTAAAATGTATTAAAAGTGTTAATAGTTATTGTCATTTCCATAGGACTGCATAATTTAAATCCAGTACATGATGAATAAGATAGTTGAATCTTTAATACTAAAGAAAAGCAAAGTAAAAAACATAAAAATAAACTAAATTAAATTTGTGAGGCAACCATTTTGAAAAAAAAATCTTCAAGTGGAAATGTAAGCTTGCTTGAAGGAAAAGTCATCCATTTTATGTCCAGAAAAACAGTTTTCTATAGGAAATCATTTCTATCTTAGCTAAGAGATTAAAAAATGACATTATAAAATGGAAAGGTTTTTCTGAGTCATAGCTATGGTGTTTGCACACGGTATGAGTTTTAATGACATTTTAGCATTTGTTATCATACTTAGGTTCAAATTTCAGAACTTTGATTGATTTCAAAGTGTAAGGTTTCGTTCATTCAGAAATATGGCTAAGTTTGAGGGGATAGCAATGAATTTGATTGCTCACTCAAGCTGCATAATGTTAATATTTCTGATCAGGAAGCATGGACACAGAAAAAACATACACACATTAAAAAAAAAAAACAAACAAAAACCAACAAAATAGCAAGCAAACAAAAACCAGCCAAAGGAGAAAACTTAACCCACAAGTGCTCAGGGAACTGTCATTGAAATACTTACCATTCCTTCCTTTTTATAGTCCTGCTGGCAGTGTGGCTATATCTTAAGTCATTATTTCTTCTTTATTTTCTTGTCAATGCATATAAACATTTGGATTAGCATGTAGTCTAATGGAAGTAGCTTAAAGTATGAAGAAACTGGATCACACTAATTTGATTTGTTCATTTCAGAGGAAAGGAAGTTCCACATAAAATGAAATTCTATCCTTTCTGTCTAATTTCTAGTTTTCTGAAATGAAAAATGTTCTGAAGCAGCTGCGAGCTTTAGAAGACTTGACCACATAGTTACTGTGGGCAAAACTGTCACCCAGTGTTTTGCAGACTCTAGAGATTACACCATCAATGAAAAATAAACACTCTAGCTTTCATCACTAACTTCTGTGTAAGACAGAATTCTCACAGAATTAGAAATAGAATAAATTATATTTATTTTGTTTATCCTTGGAAAACATGACTAGACTGTTGGGCAGAGTGGAAAAGAGGAGAGAGAGAATGAGCATGTAGGCAGGTCCTGTGGGCCTTGAATATAGCTTAGTACCAAGATTCCATGGTCTTAAATTTCAAAGATTTACCTCAGTTAATCAGACTGAAAGAGTAAAACCTCCTCTTCTTCCCACCCATTTTTCTGGCAATATGTCTTTACAGGATTGTCTAAAGAAGGGAAGTCTAGCTTCATATAAAGAATCAAAGAAAGTTTTATTTTCAATTGCCTTTGGCTAGGCAGTTCTTTTTCCTATTCATGGAAAGCATTCATTTTCCATATAACTGCTCTTTCTTCCCATGCCAAACTAGCTTTGTTTCTGCATAATTGTTATGATTAGCTCTAAATGTTTACTTTTTCAACAGACCTAATGTAGCATAGGAGATTCTGTAATAAGTTGTTCCAGAAATATTTGCACAAAAGTGTTCTGGAAAACATGAAAAAATTATGTTTCCAAGCCCATGTCTATACTGATATCTTTTGTCATCTTCTGGGATGAATGATACCACAAGCAAGTATTATTACACGAGAGCACTATGAAGGAAATGAAAGCCAACCCATTCCTGCTTTAAGACAACTTCTTTTACAATAATTTTTTCCATGTTTTAAAGATTGCAAAAGTTACATTTCTTATATCTGTTGTATTGTGGTGGTAGTATTGGAGAAAAATAGTTGCTTGTTTAAGATTTATCAGTTCCATATGGTTGTTGTTCTCTATGGAAATGCAGGAATGGCATGTGTCAAATAACTCCTGTTCACTGCTCAGAACAAAAATGTGTGTGCATTTCAGACTCTTTGAAATATTTGATCTGCCACAAGAACCAAGCAAGATCCATTTGAAAAGCTTCAGTGCCTATGATCTAATGTAAAGAATTTACTTCTGTCACACTTTTACTCACTGATCCAGATCTTCATCTGATATAATCTGGGAAGAACTCCATTGAAGTCATTGGAGCTCTGCCAATACATGTTGCTGAAATAAGTCCTATTAAGTTACTCTCTCCCTTGATTTGTTCTCAGTGGTTTCAAAACTCTGCACATTGAATGTAGGTCATGCTGTGGGTATTTTATTCCCAAGTCAAACTGGGTTTTTTACACAGATAATCTCATGCTGATATGAGAGAAGTCTCTTATATGCTTGGCTCCCCAGTGTAAGCTGGAAGACCACAAATATAGAACAAGCTAATGCTTAAATAGATAACAACTAAAGCAGAACACAGACGTTGGTAAATTTTTCATTTATAGTGAGTGAGATGAGTATCTGGCTAAGACTATTAAATATTAAGTACCTGATGTGTAAATTAAGATCCAACAACAGTGAAAAAGTATATCATAATCTTTGTTTATGAACATTATAACAAGATAGTAAAATAAATAAAAGCCACTATAATCAAAATGAAAATAGTTTAGGTAGGTAAAAAATATAAAGCTAAATAGGAAAGAAAATGAAAGATTAATGTGTAAATTAAAAATAAATACTACCTTTGAAAAGTCCTTGCAAAGGAAAAATATAGTACTTGATAAAGTTTGCAAAAGGTATATTTAAACAGTTTCAGGTTTCCTAAAGGTAATAAATGAGCTACCAAATAAGCTAATGATTTACAAATTGTTGACAGAAAATTGGCCTAAATTGCAGACTTGTCAAGAATGTTTTATGGGTGTGAGTTTGTGGTAGTATAATGGATAGTCTTGTTTATGCCTACGTTTCTGCATTAGAGCTCTGATTTAGTTGAATTTTAATTAAATTTGTTTCTAATAAGATATATTCATCATTATCTATCACAGTTTGTAAGAAAGACTTTAGTGCCCATAACAAAGTTCAAACACTGGAAAATATTGAACACAAGGTTATTTGTGTATCTTTTAATATCTACCTTTCAAAGAAGCATGCAGACAATAGACTCTTCATAGGGAAGGAAGATAATATTTTACTTGTGCAATGTACTAGTTATGTAAATTTTTAATGCACAACAGCAGACAATGCATTGTCTAGTATGAATAATTTATAAAGAATGGTTTTGGTCATCTACAAACTGGCTTCAGATAACAACACAGAAATGGTCTCTCATATGTCTGTGTGGATAGATATTTCTAATTCTAGCTTCTTAGGAGATCTCAGTAGTTAGTAGACTTTTTAGTGGATGTTACATCTGACTTTCCTTTTACTTATAGGCAATTACTGTGTTCGGAGTTAAACCAGCACAGACCAGCAGGTTTGGGTTCAGACAAATCAGAAGGCAATTTACCACAGCATGAAGAGGCATGGGATGTGTCCCTAGAGTCAGAGGGGCTATTTCAGTGTATTTGAACTAGAGGGTAAGCTTCAATCTTGTGGAAGTAATATGTTTCAAATATTGCAACCATCGAATTCCGTCTTTCCAGGATTGCTGTCAGCCCACATTAAGGTGTATGACTAAGCCAAGCATGGTTCCTCTTCCTCACACCACTCTCAGTCTTGGACTTGGAAGTCTTTGGTGTTCCTTGTGCATAGAGTCATAGAAACATTTAAATTGGAAAAGCGCTCCAAAATCCTTGAGTCCAGCCTTCAACCGATCTTTGCTTTGGCAACTGAGTGCCGTCGCTGGTCGATTCTTGAGTACCTCCAGTGACAATGGCTCCACCACACCCATGTGAACCCTATACCTGAAAACCCCACTGATTTTACTGTTTGAGGCATCTCTGTCATTCAACCATATTGTTGAATGGCTTGAAAGTGTTCTGATGGTACACTTGTGACCCTAGATCTTGGGATGTCTTATGGGAGTTTCAGTGGTCCTCCAGGCACAATCAGTTAGAAAAGTCGTTTTTAGTGCACTGATGTCTAGGCTTTGGCTAAAACTGGAAAACAGAAAATATACTGACTCTTCTTACAGTTTTCTTGACTTACATTTAGTCGTGGATGTTTTCTCATTTTCCCTGTTAGGCTTGTTGAGCTTTTCTTCTGCTGTTAGCAATAGTCTTCAGAAAACAGGTGAGCCAATGAAGAGCTTTCGTTATGTCTAATTTTGCCTTATGCATGTTGAACTTTCTGTGCCGTGTACTATCTGCTTGCCCTCCTGAGATATGTTTACTCATTCTAAGGGCAGTGTCATGTTGTGAAGTAAAAAGAAAGAGCTGAAGTGTCTTGGCATGAATCTGCAAATATGACATAAGGTGGGAGAAAATAGCAAACATAGTTTGTAGCAGGAAAAGTATGGGATGCTGATCCAAGGCATGGTTTTCAATTTGCAGAACCCAGGTACTGTAGTGAAGAGGTCCACACAAGGTGACATGAATATGAAGCACTTTATTACCAGCTAATGAACATCAGATTAATAAAGGGATTTCCCCTGGATATTTATTTTGGACATCCAAAACTGAAGTGAGCTTTAAAACAACAGATTCAGGCTTGGCATCTGTGATTATGATCTTAACACTGAAAAATGGTAATATCTCAGAGATTATTAATTTTGGGTTTTGCAAGGTAGTCTAGAAAGTCAGCAGTCCCACAAGTTCACTATTTTAGATTTTTTAATTTTTTAGTACTTCACTGAACTGTAAGAGGAACAGAGGAAAATTAACAGCATACTAGGAATCTGTATAGTGTTTATTGTGACAGTGGCACTGAGCTGCAATGCTTGGTAACAACTTTCCTCAAATAACTTTGTAAAGATGACTTTACAGATTAGTTCTATTATTGACTCTTTGGGTTAATTTCACTGCTTATAGTAGTTCTATATAGTGAGTTACTACTACAGAGAAACTAGAAATACTTTTTTTTTTTTTTGAGTAAACACTCAAAAACCTTGTGGGACTACTGTATAGCAGCCACTATAACATTGTTTAATAAACAGACATTATGCAGCCCTCTATGTGGTAAAAGTACTTCTGCAGTTATATATAAAAGCTCCTTGGCTTTGAAATGTTTTAAAATATATGGACACTAAAGCCTTAGATTTACAGTTTGTTTGTACCTGCAGCATTAAGCATAAATGAAAACATGTAATAAGGGCTTTCCAATTGTTAAGATGAATCCTTACACAACATTGAAATAGTTCCTTGAAATAAAAATTAACTGTTGTTCTTCATCCATGGCAATTAAATTCTAATATGTTGATTATAATGAAGAAACTAATAAAAGACCATCACAGTTATATTTATTCACCTTGTAGGTACTATACATACATCTGCACTCCTATTCTAGACTTTTGACGTCAGAGCTATAAATTTGCAATATATCCATTAATTTAGGACGTGTCCTCACTACTTGTATGACTTTGTTCACTGTTTAATTGCTTTGCCTTCCTTATGAGGATAGACTAAAATATTTGGAGACTTTTTTATTTGGAAAAGCTTCAGTTTTCCGCTTACAGAGCTGTGTTCTCTAAGTTCTCTTTTTTAGAGTTTCTACAATATCACATGGGGTCTTCATGTTAGGATGTTACCTAAAAAGCAAAATGTGATGAGGTAACATTAACCGGGAGATGATTCAAAGATAGTAGACAGGGATTACTTAGGAAAGCTCAGCCATCTTCTCTAGTCCACACTAGCTGATTAATGGGAGAATGTTTCCCATCCTTCTTTTTTTTTTTTAAGAAAAAACAAGAGTATTTAAAAACTATGTCTTAGATGTCCCTTTCTTTTTCCTACTGTCCTTGAAACTGTGTATTGGCTATTTGCTGTCTGAAAGAAAAGAAACTGCACCTAGATTAATTCTGAGTTGTCATATTTGGCTATTTAGTCAAGTTTTGTGCTAGTGTTATGGTAGAAAAGGTCAGTCAGCTTCTGAAATGACGTCATTTTGTGAAGTGAAGCCTGATATAATAATTAATGAACAACAGAAATATTTTTGTGTGTACCAAACATGGGGCTTGAATATTATATGTATTACGTTATAGTATAGTATAAGTTTATAGTATTAAAATATCTGTTTATTTTCTGTATGTATTTCACACAAACTGAAATAGCGCAGACTTCAAGATTCACCTTGTTAGAATGTTTGTATGTAGCATTTTCCTTTAGTGATGCTGTTGTGTTTTCTTCAGCTTAAAAAAGCACAACATTGTATAAACTCATCTGAGAATACAGAAGCCAGTTTTTATCCTGTCCTGTGCATTACCTGCCAATAATTAGTGACTCTTCGTTCCTTGCTAGCATAATCTCATTACTGGAATGGATAACTTTTGTTAAAAATATTTCAAATATTTCAAAAAATTGTTAGCCCAAATACACATAAGTGGTTTTGTTGTTTCATTTTTAAAAAATTATTATTACTATTTTTTAAGAACTGAGAAACATCAATAATTTCAAGGCTGTTGGGTCAAGAAGCACTCGGGATAAAGAAATATAACTCAAGGGCATTCAGTACATTTTAAGTTCCTCTAGGAACAGATGAGAAGAAAGGGAAGAATATGAGCATTAATTAAAGATTAATTTAAATGAAAAATGCCTTGACAAGCTCTTTTGTGGAAGAAAATACTAGCATGAAAAAAAGGAAGGCTGCCTGAGGTAGAAGGCTGCATTACAAAACTTCAACTGATAACAGCTTTTAATATTTAACATCTTTTGCAGCATCATCCCCACTTACACAAAAATGAGCAGATGCTTCTCTGCAGAAAAGTAATTATCCTCAAACTCATGCTATGTTTGTGGTGAGCTGACTGTTGAATCCACATGAGCCTGAGGTTTTGTATTTTTCACAGCTTTATTTAATCACATTCTGTGTTTCCATTCAGTGTTAAATTAAGGCTGGAGAAAAGGCCTTTCTGTGCTCTCTTAGAGCCTAATCATATTTGCTACCATCACAGACAAGAAATGATTAGAAGTGTAGTCCTGATCCCAAGAAATTTTTCTTTCTAATCCACTCTATCTATTGCCATGTTATTCAAAGAATATCATCAAACTAGACAAAACAAAACCCAAAAACCAAAACAAAACAAAACAAAAAAAACCCCAAAGAACAGAATAAAAGGTTCTTCAAATAACAAAGAGAATAGAGTTGAATTGAATGCAGATAAAAGCTGAAGGTGGCTCCCAAACAGAATTAATATTTTGCCTCGTTTCCTAATAAAGGTGATGATATTGAATGTGGGAGAAAGGCAGGAAGGCTCATGAGACCAGGAGCAAGGAAACAGAAAAAACAAAAGAGGAGGTAATGAAGCTTACGTTGCTTAGTGCACTCGTGGCAGGGAGCCTCAATAAACTGCACCAGAACTGACAAAAGCTGCCAAAGGTAGCTCAGGTCTGACAGTGGTTCTTTTTTACAAACCTATCAACTGCAGTGTGATACTTTGCAACTGGAAACAGAGGGTGCAGCATTTCTTCTGAATAAAAACAGGGGGGAAGGATAGGGAAGGGAAAGACAAAAAACCCACAGTAGAATGATCTTAAGGCTATATAAGTATGAAATGAGAGTCTGAAATGAGAGTAAATAACATCAAAAGACACTATTCTGTATGTTAAAGGAGCTTAAATGCAACATGGATTCACATAGATTACACTAAAATAAGTTGACATCTTCTTTTGATAAAGTGAATTATTTTCTAGAAGAGATTTTAGTTAAAATCTACTTGGAGGTCACTAAAATATTTCAGTCAGGTATTCAATATGGTGCTATTAGAGAAACTTACTCAGGACGCACAAAATAGGAATTAGCACAGAACCAGTAAACTGATGTAGGAACTGATCAAAGATGAAGGACTAGAAAGTAAAATTGAAAGGAGAAAGAAATATCTATGAAGGCATAGGTTACTTGATGATCATTCTCTTTTCATAATTCCTATTATATTTTCAAAAATGGCTGGGACTTGAAGAGTGAATAAGATAATAAGATATATTGATGAAAAGATAAAGAATACTATTAACTAAAGAAAATTGGAAATAAGTGAGTGACCTTCAGGACTAGAATTCTACAACTGGGAATAAATAAAGCCATTAAGAGTAAAAGATAGTACACCTCTAAAACTCTTTTTTTATCTTATAACCTGAGAATTCATCTGTTGAAAATAACTGAGGAAGAGTAAGGCTGAACTGGACAAACCTGTCACAAAACAACAACAACAACAACAACAACAACAAAAACCCCACAAACCAAAACAACAACAACAACAACAACAAAAGAAAACAAAACAGAAAAACCAAAAAAACTCCACTAAATCCAAAAACCAAACACAACCAAAAAAAACCCCAAACCTACAAGCATGTAAGACATCAATGCTACATATCTACAAAAAATAATTTTTGATCTCAGAGCAAAATATTTCTGGAAGAGATTGAGAAGTACTAGCCATTGTACAACATACTGGTTTTTTCACATCTGAACATTCCATAATCAAGGAAAAAAACCACTCTAAGTAAAGCAAGTGAAGAAAAGCTTAAATAAGATGACTAAGTAGTAGCATCTTTACATAGTTGCACACTAAGTCAGCATACAGCTAGAGCTGAGAGATATTCACCAGTTGAGTGAGAAAACATATAGCTTTATTTACCTTTTGCTTCTGTGCCTGAGAGATAGCCTGGGACTGGGTTATACCACCTGTCAGGCTGCTGATAAAGCTAGCGTGCAATTGCAAAGATCTATTTTGAAGATGTGCTTTAAAAGTTCTTCGCATCAAAAGAGGAAATCCTTTTGCTTACCAGTCTCCTTCCAACTCAGAAATAACAAAATAGAGCCAAGGGAAGGAAAACGTTCAAGAGTAAATAAGGAGAAGGAACAGAGGAGTAGTGGTCATATGACCACTGGCAGGAAAGAGAGAAGCAAGAGATTTTGAAAAAGGACCTTTTGGTCCATCCTTTTATCCACCCACCCCTATAACATGGTGGAATAAAAGTGAACACTCTGTGTGCTCCACAGAAACACTTGGATAAATCAGAGGAAATAATTAAGTATGTACTGTCATTCCATGGGTCTAGAAAATCTCTTGCTATCATAAGCAGAAATTTCAAGAGAGGATCAGGAATGGAAATAAACTTCTTGCATACAGCTTGAAAAAGAACCCCAAAACTTTGGTGACACTAGCCAGCACTCTAGGTGAGAAAGCTTGCCGAGGGCCTTTGCAGCTGCAGGTTTTGTCATGTTGTAAGTGGCAGTACTTCTTCCAAGTCATAATATTTGCTGGTGTTATCTGAACGAATTTTAATTCAAATGCCACATTTTTCCCTTGCAGACTTATGAAATATTTATGGGGATATACATGTATGTTTCAGCTGTGATACAGGGATTTAAGAATAGGTTGGCAGATATATGCCCTACATTGTCCAGTGAAAGGTCAGTGTCAAGTGAAATGAATCTCATTTAAGCCAACTGTTTCCCTACTACAACCAGAAAAAAAAAGGAATCACATTTTCATCTGTTAAAGAACTTGAAATATTGCTAAAGAACTGTTTGCCAGTGTAATGACAATTACATTGATCAAGAATATATTTTTTGTTATTTAAAAATGGTTTCTTACCATCACTATCCAGCTTTCTACAGAGTAAAATTTAACATGAGAGCCTGAAGAAAATGAAAAATTATTTACTTTTATCTGTTGTCATGCAACAATTTTGAAATCTTCCCAAGACTTAACCTTCAGTTTTCCTGCACAGTCCAATAATTTCCAGTTCAGTTACTTTAACTACTACATTTTAGTCTTTGCATTCGTAAATAGGGAGACACGACTGCAGAGATGAGTTCCCTTGGTCTGTGGAAAGGAATCTTGAAACAACAATTGTGTTGTGTGAAACTTTCACAGTCATGTTGTTCATATTAACTATTTTATAGCTGATCATTACTGTTATACAATAACAATTAAAAAGACTTCAAACCAAAACCATAAACAAAAACCAGCTCTTTGGCCATTTTGTTTATTTACAGCTCTAGAGAAAAGCAGGGACTTGTTTCTAACCCCTAACTGGACTTCATAATTGTTTGGGTTTTTTTCTGTGGTTTTTGGGGCTCTATTCCCTTTTTAGGAAAAGGAGAGCGAACTATTACTGTTTTATTAATCCATAACAGAAATAAGAAAAAAAAATTGATGCTACAAGGCAGATCTATTTTCAGTAAAAGATACATTTATATAGCAGAAGGTAAAGCATTTGTTTCTTTAAAGATATGTTGCGATCTGTTGACTTTGTTCTAATTGTGTGTAAGAAATAAACAAAAAATACCTTTATTTCATCACCTTTCTAATAATCAGGCAGTAGAGGGAAAGCATAAAGATACTCGTAAAACTTTCTGATTCAGTTTCCGGGACAATGAGAGACATCTCCAAAAGGAAAGAATATTCTTTGGATTCTGTGAGAGTCAAACAATAATTTAGATATTAATATCTGGACATGCAGAAAATAATGATGAGTAGTACAGTAGAGATCTTGTCAACATGGTTTACAAAGAAAGAGAGTATTTTTTATTACTTCTGTCCGTCAGATTAATACCAACCCTTGCATAATCTTGCTAAGATAAGAGGTGAGAAACTACAACCTAATAAGAAGGCAAGATATCATATTTTTCTGGTTTTGTCTGGGGTAGAGTTAACTTCCTTCACAGAAGCTAGTATGGAACTGTGTTTTGAATTTGTGCTAGAAACAGCATTGATAACACAGGGATATTTTATTTATTTCTGAGCAGTGCTTGCACAGAGCTCTTTACTCCAACCCACAAATGAGGAGGCTGGGGTTGCACAAGGCATTGGAAGGGAATACAGCTGAGAAAGACAGCCCCAAGTGACCAAAGGGATAACCCACACCATATGGCATCATGCTGATATTACAAAGCTGGGGGAAGAAGGAGGAAGGGAGGACATTTGGAGGGACGGCTTCCCAAGTCCCTGTTGAAGCTCTGTCTATGTGATAGAGCCTAGCTTTCCTGAAAATCACAAAATCACAGAATAACAGAATATGCTGTGTTTGAAGGCACCCAGAAGGATCCTCAAGTCCAACTCCCAGCTCTGCACAGCATCATCCCCATGAGTGACACCATGTGCATGAGAACATTGTCCAAACTCTTCCTGAGCTCTGCCAGGCTTGGTGCTGTGACTGCTTCCCTGGGGAGCCCTTTCCAGTGCCCAGCTACCCTCTGGGTGAAGAACCTTTTTCTAACATCTAATCTAAACCTTCCCTGACACAGCTTCAGACCATTCCCTCAGGTCCTGTCACAGGTCACCACAGAGAAGAGATCAGTTCTGCCCCTCCTCTTCCCCTCACGAGGAAATTGTAGACTACCATGAGACTGAAGCTGTGCCTGCCCATGAAAAGTGGTGAGTGAATTCCTTGTTTTATGCTCTGTGTAGGTGGCTGTTATAATCCATTACACTGTCTTCTTCTCAATCCATGAGTTTTCTCACTTTTACTCTTCTAATTTGTTCACCCATCCCACCAAGGGTGATAAGTGAGAGCCTGGGTGGTGCTTTGTTGCCAGTTGGGGTTAAACCATAACACATAAATACTGCACACCACTGGAATTTCTTAAATGCTCTTACTGGCTTCCATCCTCATTTAACTACTCAGTGTGTGCTCTCAGTTGGACAGCAACTTTACAACTCTAAAGTAAGTCAAGTAGAGCTCACACTAGGCACAAAATGCTGTGGTTTCAAAGACTAATGCAGGAGTCCACGGAAATACAGTCACAGTTAAAAATCATGACACTGACTATCATGTTTCATCTTCTATTCTCATTTCAGCTTGGTTGAAAAGTCTATGTATTCTTTCAGCATAAGTTGTTCTAGGGCATAAACTTGTTGTTACCTTCCCAGCAGGGCAACAACTTTTCAGGAAGCAGTCATGCCATGCACAGTATGACTTTTAAAGAGTTAAGACAGAAATAAAAGAGATTGAATTCAGTTACTGGAGACGTTATTTATTTTTGATGCTTAAGTCACATCAATTTCATTGGAATTATAAGAAAAAATTATCTAGGGATGACTACTTGAAATATACAAATAAGTCTGACCATATACCTATTAATCTATCTTCAGTCTGAAACTATTTTCTGAAAGCAGTTGGTATGCTGTACACAAGGCAGATTTTTTTTGTGCTGGCATGGGGTAGTTCTGAGGGACTCTATGCTTTTCACTAAGAAAAGGAGATTCTTGCATACGCTATAGCAGTGCAGATCTTTTCTTGTCTACTGCAAGAAGCATCAGCTTTGGTTGGAAGAAGAAAATCAGCAATGTTCTCTTTCCATCTTTGTAAACAGAGCATTTTGGGACATTTATAAACAGAAGTGCTCCAACACTTTTTGAGACACCGTTTGATGTTACTTGACTAGCATTCATTAACACAGAGCTCAAAGGATCAAACCATCTTGGGGCTGTAGCTCTGCTTCCAACATGGTCATTTTGTATAATGTAGATGGAGATAAAAGGAATGTCAAAATGTTGCCTATCACAGAGGAAAAGGAAAGGAGGTCAGAAACAGAATTAAAATAATAAGAAAGATGAATGAGTGATAAAATAAGAGGGAAAATATCTGCTGCAAAGTTCCAAGGAACCTTTTTTGTGTTTGTGTTTTTTTTTTTTCTTTTTTTTTTTTTTTTTTTTTTTTTTTTTTTTTTTTTTTTNAGGGATGACTACTTGAAATATACAAATAAGTCTGACCATATACCTATTAATCTATCTTCAGTCTGAAACTATTTTCTGAAAGCAGTTGGTATGCTGTACACAAGGCAGATTTTTTTTGTGCTGGCATGGGGTAGTTCTGAGGGACTCTATGCTTTTCACTAAGAAAAGGAGATTCTTGCATACGCTATAGCAGTGCAGATCTTTTCTTGTCTACTGCAAGAAGCATCAGCTTTGGTTGGAAGAAGAAAATCAGCAATGTTCTCTTTCCATCTTTGTAAACAGAGCATTTTGGGACATTTATAAACAGAAGTGCTCCAACACTTTTTGAGACACCGTTTGATGTTACTTGACTAGCATTCATTAACACAGAGCTCAAAGGATCAAACCATCTTGGGGCTGTAGCTCTGCTTCCAACATGGTCATTTTGTATAATGTAGATGGAGATAAAAGGAATGTCAAAATGTTGCCTATCACAGAGGAAAAAAAAAGGAGGTCAGAAGAAGAAATAAAATAACAAGAAAGAGAAATGAGTAATAAAAAGAGGGAAAATATCTGGAAAATATCTGCTGCAAAGTTCCAAGGAACCTTTTTTTTTTTTTTTTTTTGTTGGGGGG
>VWZV01016096.1:0-206053 GCA_013397155.1 Irena cyanogastra
GAAAATAACTAATTTAATTCAAAATACATGATTTCAGTGTCCGTGTGGAGCTGCTGTGCACCTGCACANTTGCCAGTAAATATTCAGGAAGGCATAAAGAAGTAATCTCGATCAAAAACTGCAAAAATAAAACAATGCGCTATTAATAACACCAGTTTTGTCTTCAAGGAAAAAGTATTCCAAATTTATCTGACTTCAGTGAAAAAGCAGTTTTCCCCAGGGATAAATACACTGTGTTCTCGTTGCTTCTTTTGTTCCCATTTTTTCTTACTGACCTCCATGCCATAGTGGGAAACAGGCCAACAGTGACCACTGACCTATCTGTTTTGGCTGAGAGGTCAATGCATTCCACTAAAAGTCAACCTGACACAAACACAGTTATTTCTCAGTAATCTATACTAATTTAATGTACATTCGCTCTACCAAAAGACAACTAAAAAAAGGTCTAAAGAACAACTAAAGAAATATCTGGTTTATATTATTTAAATGAAAAGTTAAGTCTGCTAGGGAAACAACTTTTTGTACACTATCATAGCTTTAAGATATATATATATATATACACACATTAGGACTCTCTGGTTAGTGCTTTTACTATATATATTAATACCCTCTGGTTAGTGCATGGAGCAATCCCGAACCTTCTTTGTTATTGTTTCAATAAACTGGACTATGCCAGTATCTGGATGGTGCAAGCTCTCCTTGAACTCGACCAGACCTAGAGCATTTGTAAATTCCACTTGTTGTGAATTTGTGACTGGCTGGGAGTAGGCACTGCTATTAGCAAGCCTTTTTTAACAAAAACACGTACAATTCTCACTCCCTACTGCTTACAGCCTGTCGTTGCACAGGCTCTCCAAGCCTCCCAGGCATAAAGGCCCAAGTTTACTTTGCATAGCTGCCTTGTCTGCCTCAAGCAGGGGAAATGGATACTGCAGCCAGGTCTTTGGACAAGTGTGGTAACTCAGTCTGTGAAGTTTTTGATGCTCAAGCTACAAATAAGAATACAGCATGGGCAAGACCAGAACACAGATAGGGGCCATGAAGACATGGTAACTACAGGCCATGCTGTCCCCTAAGCTCCAAGTCAAAGGGGTCAGGTGGTCAGGAAGCAGGAAATGAACTGAACAGAAGATGCCTGGTAGCTTAGGTAGTACTCAAGGGTTTGGCCTCCCTGGCTACAGATATACTGTGCGGCAGCTATCGGACGTGGATGCCATTCACCTGACCTGAGACTATAGGCAAAAAGAAGGGAGGATGTGGGACTCAGCAAGGAAAGGGAAATCCTTGTGCAGCAAGAGTCCCTCTCTCAGTGGTCACCCTGGTGCAGCAGCCACTGAAGACCATGGTGGCTCCAAAGATGATTTTCACCCTGTGTTCTCCTTGCATTCTCAGGCCTTGCTGGCCACCCCCCTTAAGCCATGTATGCCATTACCTTCCTTTTCTTGCTCATGCAGGGCCTCATCCTGTACCCGCAGCAGGCTGGCGATGGGCTGGATGAGGCCACTCTGGAGTGCATGCAGCAGCGGGCCGAGTATCTCAAGTAGCAGATGGCTCAGCTGATTCTGGGGCTGGAGCAGATGAAGATGGAGCAGAGTGCTGGGGCCTGGGGAGCCCAGCTCGTACGGCAGCTCTGGGATCTGACAGGAATCCTCCTCCTTCTCTTGGCCCTGTGGTTTGAACTCAAGGAAATTAGACGTGATCCAGACAACAGTGGCCACAAGGAGAGGTCCAGCAGCAACTTGAAGGAAGAAGGAGAAGGAAAAGAAGGAAAAGAAGGAAAAGAAGGAAAAAAAGAAGAAAAAGAAGAAAAAGAAGAAGAAAAAGAAGAAATAGATGAAAAAGAAAAAAAAGAAAAAAAGAAAAAAAAGAAAAAAGAAGAAAAAGAAGAAAAAGAAGAACAAGAAGAAGAAGACCTCAGATTTTATTAAGAAAAAAAACAAAATATGTGTAATAGTAGAAAAGAAAAACCTCCAGCAGTGTCAGAATGCAGCCTGACATTCTGCTAGTAGTAGCAGTCCAGATGACATCCTCCTTTTGAAGTGGTGATCGCATAGAACCCATTCAGTACCTCTTGTTCTCTGGAGAACCAGTGGGTAAGAGCTGCCTTCCTCACTCTGTCCCAATCGTCACGTTTTATCCAGGTGGGGATGTGCAGGTCCTCCTCCTCTGGGTGGAGTATCTCATAATTGGCTGATATAATTTCATAATTGGTCATTATTGGAGTAATTGGTGCGTCCTTGGTTGCCCCTTAAACAGAATGGCTCCCACAGAGAGGTATCTCTGAGTCATTGGGCAAGGCATTAACTGGAGGTAAGGAAAACCAATGGCCTTCTTGGTTTCAACAGCTCTTGAAAGATGGGAATAGAATATATCTTTATATTGCAACCTAGGAGAGTACTATTTGAATATGTCTGAATATTTTCTTAGATCAATATAAGAAACTGAAATGCAGAAAACAAATCTGTCTTATTTACTGTATATTTTTCTTACACAGATAAAGCCAATTGCAGCCTTACAAAAACCTCTCATTTAAAATAATGCCTTCCACTTGTTTTGTTATGGGCCTATATCACTTTGATTGAATACTGTAGTACCAGAGTTCTGGAGTTCTGTAGTTATTTGCTTCATTTTTTCTTAGCTAAGTTTTGTCAACTGTAAGTCTGGAAAATCTACAGGAGAAGGCGAGAATGATTTTTTTACATTTATTTTTGTCATGAAGTTAAGATGTCAGCCTGCTGACATTTTGACACTAGACCTAGAGAAGAAATGTCATCATTTGCCACTGACTAATACAACAACTTCACGAGCTGCTGGTGTTGAACTGCCAGAAGCTTTTAGAAGTCTGGTAAGCCTTTTTGAGATGTTTCTTCTTTGAAGCTCTCTGCTTTTGCTTCTAAAATGGAAGTGAATTTTTAAGGTTTAGGTAACTCCTTGAAAATTATTTTTTCTTGTATTTGACTGTACCAATACAGCCAAACTATTCACAAATTCCTGTTAGTGAGGCATTTCCAAAACTAGATATTTCTGGTAAAACCCTAAAATTTATTCCCATGATCTACTAAAGTCTGAATATTTCCAGCTGGCAGATGTAACGTCTTCAAATAACTTCTACAGTAGGCTAGAAAAATTACTTTGGGTTTGTAGAACTACTATCTCTGTGGAACTCGCTGACTCTAGCCTCCAAAAAAGCCTAAATTCGTTGGCTTCTTGGTGCCCTGAAATCCACTGAAAACATGAAGTCCCTTCACTGCAATCATTCTTCCCACAAACTATGATAAAGCAGATAACTGCAATTCCTTTCACCAGACATATCTCCTTGGGAAATGTGCAGAGAAGATGAGGATCTTTTAACAAACATTTTGAACTACTATTTTTTCTACTCACACAGATGAGAAAGGAACATTTCAGGAATTCTGAATTTTCCTTCTTTTCCTTCAGGAGTACAAAGCAGCTTATTCTACATCATCTACAATGAAATTCTTGTGATCACTGATGACCTTTCTGTCTTGCTTTTTCCTCCTATTCTGTCATAAAAGACCATATTTCAAGAAAATTTTTTCTATGTAAAAATGTGTACAGATAGTACAGAAGGCCTAAGAGTCAAGTAGGCTGCTGGTTAGGATAGGACTGTCCACATCTGCCTCTTCTATGAGTCCAACACTCTTCAAATCACCACTTACAGTCTCTGAGCACCTGACATATCTGCCCATTGTAGTCCTGTCAAACCACAAGATTACAAAATTACGAATGGAAATTTGTAAAGCTGGAAAAAGTTAAGTTCTGTTAAGAACTATTGTTTAGATAGACTAGGAGCCAAAATACATAAATACAAAATCCACTCATCTTCCTAGGCATCACATTAATGACTGTAACTGTTCAAGTTAAAGAAAAGAAGCTCAAGAGGTTATTCTTAGCACTGCAGACTCTGACACACTTCAAGCTAGGACTTTTGTGTTCCTCCATCAGACCTGCCTGATGTTCTCAGAAAATCCCCTGTATAAGTTATTTTCAAATGTCTTAAAAAGTAATGTTGATATCTACTGATCAAAGCAGACTGAAGTATAAAGAGACTGAGCTACACAAAAGCAAAAGCATTCATTAAACTAACAATCATCCTTTCCTAATATGTCCTTAGGCAAATACTTTAATGTCTGTCTACTTCCTATCAAAAAAACTCAGGATACTTGGGTCTTCTCGGCCTCCCTTATTCTGTTCTATTCATTTAGCTTGTAAACCACTAATAGCAGTCATTATACCTTAAACTGAATGCTTAAGATAACAGCTTACTGTCTTTGTTTTAAATTAGACTTACTGCTTCCACACTGATTGTATGAGTAAATTATATTAAAAAATAAAATAAGAATCATGTTATTAATAAATTTTTCCTCTTTTAAAGATTAAACTAACTTAATTTTTTTTTCCAAACAGAAGCTTTTCGTGCAGCTATCCTGCTGCTCTGCAGGGTTTGGAGAGAGCTCAACTAATTAGGGCTGGTTTATCCACAGTCTCCATGACAATGAGAACTAAAGCTCGAGATCCAAAGTCTTTCAGGTTCAACCCAGACCTTAGAACTGTTGATTTTGTCTATATTTCCACCAGGGAAACAGGATGTGGGGTATTAAGAGATGGATGCTCCCCCGCTTGGTAAGGTAGCCAAAGATAATCTTTACGCTACTGAGTCAAAATAACACAGATAGGATTAACATTTATTATGCAGATTCATTCATCCATATTAACATCTCAGACTGGTAAGTGTCTAAAATAAATGGCTTCTTACACAATATTTATGTTTAAATATGTAATGAATTCATAAATATCAGTTCTGTTAGTATCCTACATTTGAGATTCAAGATCTCTCAGTTCTGCTTCTTTTCATAAAAATATTTCATGTACTTTTTTTTCTCATATATTTCTGCTGTAAGGCATGAGTTTGCTGTAAATAATGCAGTATTCTATAATGTAAAATCTTTCAAAACCACTGATGTCTTTTCTTGGAGTATTAAGAAATGTGATTAAGAAATGTGATTAAGCTTTAAAGCTTTTTATTTAGCTTTTTAAATACTGTCTAGTAAATTAAAAAAAAATCCATAAAAAACTGTCAAACAGTTGCTTTAATCCCAAGGAAAAGCTTAAAAAAACAAACACCCACAAAATTTAAAAGAAATTTTTAAAACCTTATGAGGTCCACCGATGTTGTGACCTATGTGGAGCGGAGAGTATCTTTGCATTTTAGACTGCTGAAAAAGCAAGTCAATACATCTAGGCGAGAGTTTTGCCTTTGATGCATCATGTTTATAAACATGAAGACTGTTTGTGTTGCAAGCTGCAGATGGAGACAGAGGGATCAAAGCTCTTCAAAAACTGATCATTATTTTCAGGTATTTTTTCCTTTCTTGTTCTGTTTGATTAACTTGTTTGTTATTTGTTATAAATAGGTTGGTTTTCTGGGGAGGGTTGGGAGTTGTTAATTGTTGTAATGAATTATTGATCAATATAATGAATTTTCAGTGCATGATTAATGAAGTTCTGAAGCAATGAGTTGTTGAGTTAAATGTACTGTTGTAGTCACTAGAGGGGGAGTTCTGAAAACTCAGAGATTGTAGAAGAGAACTTTCTGGAAATTAATGATGACACTAAGCTGGACTGCTATTGGAAGACATGCCAACCAACGAGATTCAAGAACTCCAAAATTATTTGTCAGGAACTTGCCATTCTATGGACCAACCAGAACTGAAGAAAAAGACCAGTCCTCACGAGGATTGAACAACGCACCAATCCTGGGACTTTAAGAGACTCTAAAACCCCCCAGTGCCCAGCGCCCAGGTCCTTCTGCGGAACGTTGTATCCAAAGAAGCACCCTGTGTGGCCATGCAGTTATCTAGTATTTCTGGCTTGCCAAGAGGACTCTAAGCTTAGCTTGGAGTCCAACGCCCAGTGGTTCTTATTCTTAATAAATAGGCTCTTTTTTAAATCTTAAACCAGCCTCATTTTCTTTTTTCTTCCATTTTCTTTTTACCTGTTTATTACAATTTTCTGGGGGCTCGTCCGGAATAGTCACGCCCAAAAGCGGTCCTGGAGAAGGACGAGTCTGGGAAGACGTGTCCAGCCAATTTTTTTGGCTGCCTGGATTTTGGATTTCTCTGAGACCGAGGAAGGGATCGCTGGCTAGTCCTGAGGAGTCACTGCAGGTGCGGCAACCCAGACCCGGAGGACCCTCCAAGAGGGAGCGGGGCTCGCAGCACAGATAGGCGATGCGAGTGGGGCGAGGCATAAGGGGGTAGTTCATGCTTGTAGAGTGAGTGAGACGGGGGCTGGCAGGTCAGACTCCTGAAGCAAGAGTGGACCTCCGAGTACCGCGGTTCCGGACTCCTGCGAGGGGGTCAGCCGGGAAAGGAGGGAAGCGAGTGTGTACAAGACTGAGTGTGGAACCCCAAGGGGCCATAGAGGGTGAAGGGGGAGTACCCTTCTTTTCACCACCCTTACCCACATAGCCTCCCATTCCCACAGGCAGGGCGCTCCTAGGAATATCTTTGGCCAAAAACACGAAGGGACTGGAGGTGGAGGTTTGGTCAGGATAACTTTCTGGCTAGCCAGATTTTGACTAGTCAGAAAGACCTCCGGGACTAGGTCTCTCAGAGCAGTGACAGGCATTGAGGCAGCTGACTGGGAGAGGGAATCAGCAGGGGAGTTCCATTGACCTAAGATTATCTGGAGGGTGGCTCCCCTAGGCGAGCGCGGGGTGTCCTGGGCATCAGGGGAGCTAGAACCTTTGGGGTGGGCTAAAGACACCTGACCAGAGACTCATAGAAGGTGCAGCCACGGATCAGGGGATTGTTCCTCTTTGAACAGGGGGAGAAAGTAGGTGTTCAACCAAAAGAGTATAGGACCCCAGACTAGGACCAGGGTGAGCGTGGGAGAGTCCCCGAGGTGCAGAACGGTTGCCAGGCATCCTCAGGGCTAGCACAGGAGAGTCCCCAGAGTGGGAGGCACTTGCTGGGCATCCAGAGCAGGTCAACTAGTCAGGGGAAAATTCCTCATAGCGCGGCAATGGGCCAGAGAGGGCGAAGGCCACCAGCTGGGAGTAGTCCCCTTGCCCATTAGGGGTAAGAGGGAGGTTTTAGAGCCTGTCGGTTAGGGCAGCAGTTGATTTAAGTTGTCTGTCTTTTGTCTTTGGGTTTAAAAATCATACTTTTTGTCTTGTTTATTATTAGTCGTTGTTAGTTTATGAACGTAGAATTTCTAGTTTGTGTCAGAGCTTTTGTTTGTTTTGGAGTATACTGTGATTTTGTAGGATTAGAGATTGGTGGGAACATTTTGTTGTTTGTTTGATGCAAGGATTTTATTTATTATTTTGAATATGAGGAATTGGTTTGTCAGGCTATAAAAGTGAGAGCTCTCCTCAGGTAGAGGTGTGACAGAATTGACATCAGAGAGGTGGACTGGTAAGGTCCGAGAGGTATCTGGCCAGGTGGCCATTTTGCTTGTCTCTGTTTTGGTTCCCAGGTGGCCATTTTGTTTGTTCCCATGGTGAATAAAGTTTTGGTTCCTTTAGATATTTCCTTTTAGTCAAATTAATCTAATTAGTTTTAACTAAAGTGTTAATAATCATGGGTCAGTGTGCGGGTAAGAGTTGTCACAAGGGGGGTGCTAAGAAAGTCAAACTGAAAGATGTACCACCGGACAGTCCGTTGGGGAAAATGTTAGAAAATCGGGACAATGACAAAAATTAAAAGGAATTGGACAAAATAAAGATGATACATTATTGTATTGAAATTTGGCCACAAAAGAGCATCCAGGAAGGGCCTGTCAATTGGACATGGTACGGGTCAAAAGAAAAATGATTATGCCTAGCTCTAAATAAGTATGTAAATTGAAGACAAATTCTGAACTAGGAAGAAATACAATATGCGGCCTGTTGGCTGGAAAATGAAATTTGGGACAAAAAGATCAGAGTGTATAAAGTCTCAAAAGAAACAAAAGAAAAAGAGGAAGTTACAAAACAATAGGACCCATTGGATTGTCTTCCCCCCCCTCCCCCTCTTATTCCTCCAATCCCCCTTCCTGCCCCTCCAGCACCCCTTCCTGTCCAGCCTGTGCCCCTCCCTGTCCCTCCAGCACCTCCTTCTGACCAACTCCCACTTTTCCCTGCCCCTCCAGTACTCCCAACAGTCCACACTCTGGTAATTTCTCCTACGTCCACTGCTTCGACCCAACCTCTCCCCCTTGATCATCTTGCTTCATCTGCAAACCAGCCCCTCCTCCAAGATACAGTTTCAACATCTCAAGTCCTGTCAGGAGAGTTGTCATCGGATAGAGAAAATGGACAGGGTTTTTCAAACCAGGAAGTGACTCACTCTTGTGTCTGTGCTGCTATAGTGAAACCCAAGGAAGGAGCTGTGAGTTCGGGAAGTCATCCTTACAATACCTGGTTCCAAGTGGGGAAATGCTTCTTGAAAGATGACAGAGTAGAAAGGTTGTTACCTTTAAGGGAGGTTCCTATGGGAGGTGCCCAAGGAGGGATTGGGTTTGTGAACGCACCCCTAACCTCCTCAGAGGTTAGAAATATTACAAAGGAGATTAAAACATTGTTGGAAGATCCAATTGGAATAGCCAACCAACTGGACCAGTTTTTAGGCCCGAGTATATATACTTGGGAAGAATTTAATTCAGTCTTAGGCATTCTTTTCTCCCTTGAGGAAATCCAACTTATACGAACAGCAGGTATAAAAACATGGGAGAAAGAGAGCAGGCCTGGTCCTCAAGACAATGAAACTGGGGAAGATAAAATGCCCATTAGACAGCAAAATTGGAACCCAAATGATGAGGTGGGACGGAGAAAAATTAAGGATTATAGATCCTTGATTATAAAAGGCATTTGGGAGGCAGTCCTGAGGAGTAGTAATGCAAGGCTGGCTTTTGATAGTCAATATGAAAAGGATGAAACCCCCAGTGCTTGGTTAGCAAGACTAAAGTAAAACTTCCAATTATATTTGAGTGTTTATCCTGAGAGCCCAGAGGGGCTGGTGTTGGTAAGGGTGCAGTTTGTAACTAGAGTGTGGAATGACATCAGGAGGAAGTTTATTACATTATTAGTATTTCCTTTCTTAGTTGGCTGTTTTTTTATTCTTTTATTAGTTGTTTGCAATTAAAGCAAATTTGTTTGGGTTTGTCATTTGAAAGTTTGTTTCTTTTAGAATTTTTTACTTTCCCTAGGCATGTTTGAGTCTGAGACTGCAGATTAATATGGCTGAGTTATAAAAAGAGAATGAAGAACAGCTGTAGATTTCATACTTGTATTATACCTACAAAAGCAATGTCTCAGAGACAGAAAAAACTGATCCTAATCAGCTGAAAGAACATGATTCATAGAAAGATGAGAGAAGGAGGCAAAAAAAATTGAAGAGCAGAAGAGGGAAATGAGAAAAAGGCAGGAGATTCCAAGAAGGGAAGCAACAAAGGAAAGAAATAGTCTTTAACATCTCATCAGAACAGAGAAACAGAACTTCAACTTAACATTTACTATGTTTTTTGTTTCCAAACTAATTAGCAAATATTTTTTTTAAACAGACATGGTAGCCTCCTTCACTTTTTTTTTTCTCCAATATAAAAAGAAATGTTTCACTAACAGGCTGAAAAATATGAAAAATGAGAACTGAGGGTTATATGTATTTAACATTTTGCTAATCTGGGAGTTGAATTGCAGTCATCCACACTGCCAGGAACTGGCTCATATGCTGCTTAATTCTGGAGCAGCTGAAAGCTAGCCAGGGCTCCTTTGTCTTCTGACAGCCTGTGTCCAGCCTCTTGTGCTTCCTTGCCTTCCCCCTTAGGTGGGTACTTCCAGACACTCTACAAGTATCATAGCAATGGTCCATTCAGACACTGGGAAAACTTTAGGCTTAGTTATTCAGATAATAAGTAGAGAAGACAGTAACACAGCAAGAACATTCAGTTGTTTGAGAACAGGTAAGCTGGATTGATATGTGCAGCAGAAATGTGTTTACAGGAAGATCTGATCACATTTTACTTATTAAGTATTTAAAGTACTTGATAGTGCACTAATTCCTTCTGAAAATTTTCAATAGAAAATTTAAGATAGAAAAAAACTTGGAAAATTCTCTATGATTAATTGAATGTAACTATTATACTCAAAAATGTTCTATCTGAAATTATATATGTTTTGAGCTCACTTGCCTCCAGCCCATTTTGTGCTGCCAGAAAGCATGAAATGAAATTTATTCTTGGATGGAGATTTGCCACCTGACCTGCAGGAATGTCACACCATTTCCAGGTATGGCCATGACCAAACCTCCTTTTTATCAACCACTAGTAACAAAGATCTCCATTTGAGCCTTTTCCACTGAGCTAAAAAATATGATTAAGGTAGGTGGGAAACAGTGCACTCCAAGTTTGATCAATGTAAGGGAAAGAGTAGTAGGGAAAAGCATGAAAAGCAGGGTTCAGGAAGCAACGAAAAGACTGCATTACATTTCTGTGTGAATAGCAGAACCTTACAACTTTTGTTTGTACAAGGTAATCAAGTAAATGTTGCAAAATATACAGGCAAAAATTACTACTGCCTGTTTATGTCAGATTCAGGTCTTTGAAAGCCCAGCTGATGGCAGTTCTGATTCAGTACAGTAGGTACACAAGTATAAAATTGTACATGCAAACCATTCTTATTATGCATATTAGCTATACATATACCTTACAGTGAAAGAGTATGCAAGCACACAGGGATTAAACCAGGCAGTTTCTCCGGAAATTATACTGGCTATCCATACATGCACTACTTTAATTCATGGAAATGTTGGTTGTAATCACCTCTATAGGCTTTAACCTCCATAGGCCAACAGCATGGTGGGCTAATCTGGTGAGATAATGGGAATTCCCCACGAGCAGTCGCAATGCACATTTTAATTTATAGCTTTCTGTACTTTCTCATTTATTTTCTTAGGGAGGGGTGCCAAACTTTTCAACTTCCTCATGCAGAAGTATTTCCAGTCACTAATAATTTTCATCACCAGTCCCTTGATTCTTGCAATTTCCTATGCCAGGTGGAATAAAAAATGGGCACAGCACACAGTCACAGGATAAATCTGTTAATGGAGTGAGGACATTAATTATAGCCAAATTCTTATCCATAGCTATATCATCTAAGTAAACTAGAAGAATATTTCTGCTAATGAACCTCATAGACCAAACTGCAGATGAAAACATTTTGATCACCATTATTAACCGCAGAGATTGTGTCACTTAAAGTTAACCTCTGCCAATTGTCTAAATCAGCTACATGAAATGCCATTAACATGGACTTGAAAAGTGGGGCTGAGCTAAACAGTCAGCATATGTTGTCATGAACAGGGGTAATGGAATTCAATTAATCTTTTAAAGGAAGAAAATGATAATTACTAAAGTTGCAATATCCTGTCATGGCATTGACTGTTGTCTAAACCTATAGAAAACTTGCTATCCTTTTAGTCCTCTTGAGACCATTCAGCAGCTGTTTTTTAACACTTCTTCTGTGAATGATGGCATAATATAAGGGAAGAAAGAGCTGGAAGAAGCTGGAATCACCACCTATCCACAGAGCCTTTGTCTCTACATATATATAGTCATCATTACAATGAATATTCAATTACCAACATTTAGTGTTATTAAAGCTCACAAACCAGCAATATTTAAATTTTTCTTTCTTATTGTTTTTCGGTACTGGTTCTTCTCTTTGTTAATATCACCAAGAAATCATTGTCCTCCCACCAGCCATTTGACAACGTGTTAATATATTGCTTTCTATGTAATTATGTATTTGCACCCAAATTCTGTGAAGTTTTTCTTTAAGAAAACACTGTTTTATCGAAAAGAATTTTTTTTTTGTGAATAAAATAGTGTGTTTTGTGCTGCACAGAGAAGGCTAAAAAATGCATGCCATGATTGGTACACGTAGGACTGCTCCCTGATTCCCTGATAAAGAGAATGTGTTTTGCAAACAGGAGTCATATAACACAGGCCATGTACATCTTTGTTTTGTGCTTCTACTAACTTTTTTGCATATCATTACCATGCAGAGGATGCTGCTGGCAAACTGAACAACCAATATAATTTGTATTCCCAGAGAAATTGCTCAAGCAGGCTCACAAACAGTGACAAACACTAAGAACAAACAACATTATCCAGCATTCTGGTCCCAAATGGAGCTCATAGATCTTGAACTGGCAGGTTTTTACTGTATGAGTAAAGAATCCCATGACAGAGAAAGGCTAAACATCAGGAGTATTAAACTAATTGCTGACACTATGCACTTGTAAACAAAACACAGCAATCAATATTCATACTTAAAATCCTTCTGGCTTGTACAGACAACGTTTACAGATTGTTTCTGCAATTATATATAGTGACTTCATACATATTTACTGTATGTTAAAGGCACATATGAAGCAAGTATATGCTTCCAAATGTGAAACATATTGTTCAGACTGTTAAACCTTACTGCCCTGGAACAAAGGTATTTGTTTTGCAAATTTTGAGATGGGTTGACAGGAGCTAATGTATCCCTAAACCTTTGTCTCTGGCAGCAGAAGTACTTTTCCAAAAACCTATTTAAAGACATTACCTATGGGCTTCCTGCTTTACACTAGGAACAAAAGTAAACCTAATAGCTGAGCAGGGACCTTGGATCCATGTATTTCTAATAAATGTCTAAAATCACTTCTTATTAAGTCTAAAAAACCTTTGCTAAGATATTTGCCATATCTTCCTGGCAGCCAACTCACATAGGCCAAAGTGGAGCATTTGGCAACCCTTGATTTGCATGACAACAGAGCAATTATCCATGACTGCATGTTGACACTACTAGCTGTTGAATGTGCTCACACCTCCAAACCAAATATCAGCATCTGCACTTGGCCACACTGGAATTGTCTATAGATAAATAGTCAGCTCTTGCAGGACATAGTTTGCAAGTTAAGAAGCTTAATCACATGTCAGGGAAATGCAGATCTGCTTTAGAAGTCAAGAAGAGATAAGTAACTGGAATATGTGGAAAAGACATTCATGGCCTTTTCTTTTACTGACTGTCCTTAACGCATTTGGACTTAAAAGTAAGCAAGCAGGTCCCAGGATCCAATTAACATGACTGACGTCACAGCCTCCCATCACACTACAAGCTGGATTAGAATTTGAATATATAACATGGAGCTCTAAAATACTATATTTTTAAGCACGGCATCATTTGCTAAGAATGCTAAACTTTTCAATGCTGCCTGTATAAGCACAATGATGTACAAGCTGTTCACTGAAGGGCTACACATTCTGAAAAAAAAAATCTAACATTTCAATTTACTGTCTCATGAATAGTACTGCTTATCTTTCTCAAACATGCCATTTCTGCTCTCTACCAGATTGACCTTCACTTCCTTCAAACCACGTTACCCAAAAAGTGTCAAGCTACCTTGTGATGACACTGAACTTTGAATGGAAATCTATTTTAATGCTTTGCATCTGATGTCAGTAAAAGCACTCAATAGCTCAAGAACCTGGGACATCAACCCCTAGAATCTGAATGTACACAGCATCATTACATAAATACAAGAAACTTCTGTGAAACCTGCAACTGAGGACCTATAACCTATTGCCCCAGGAAACTTGATTTTACAGGCAGGGAGCTTCTCATGTCTTTTCACAGTGATTTCATCATCCTCTGCTTCAGCGAGAGGAAAGAATTACAAGAATTACAAGAATTACAGCTTACAAGAACAGTCATTGGACTTATTCTTTGATATGGATGTCTAAGGTATGGCAAAAAACTTTTATTCCACTCATGCATACTAATAACCAAATCCCCAGATAAGTGGTATTAACCTAGCTCAAGTAACATTAAGAAACAAATGTTAGACTACCAAAGCAAGGGATGAAATCCGTCTAAAGCCTGTAAGGATAAAATTTCTTCATTATAAAGATGCCATTCATCCCTCTGTACTTTGTGGATCAATGGCACTAGGATGTATAAAAGAATACCTTCAGTTTTCTGGTTTTGTGCATAATAGATCCAGAGTTGCTGGAATAAAAACTAAAGTTTAACCAGAAAAAGGCTGTAGAAAAATGTGTAGAACATGCAGATAGCCAGGTTCTACAAGTTCCTTAAAACCCCTGTAATGTATGCAACCATATCTACACCCTATGATTTAGAGATAATCTGAGTGTATTGCAGAAATGTGTACTGATCTTGGCCTACAGGTCTATGTCTGGATTTCCCATGAAAACACTATTTATAATTTACCAAAACCTGGATTTTGAGGGAGGAATTTGCATTTTACCTAAATCAATCTTCAATCAGTGCATTTCTGCAGGATGACAGAGCATTTTAAATGACGATGATGGTGCTTACTAGACTGATTATAAACATAGTTCAATTCCCAAAATAAAAGTGACTGAAAAGTTCTTGTCATTTTTCTAAAATATAACTCTTAGGACATTACCAATATATAAGCCCTGAGCTATTGACACTTAATAGTGTAGATGTGCTTGATGGGCCTCTCCTCTGGGTGGGATGAGAAACCTGGCAGAGCCAGGTTTTACACTCTAGACTCATTGCAGAACCCTCTTCAGCTATAAAAAATGCACATAGAACAGTGACACATAGTACAATAAAAATGTAACTTGTTCATCACAGCTTCCACCTCATGCACAGGTATGACACCAAGGCATTCAACCATAGCAACATTAGACGATCATTAACTTCAACCTAAGCTACTCGGAATAATGCAGGACTCAGCTGATAACCTGCACATGACATGAAAGAATGCATTTAAAATATGATGTTACACCTTCTGATTATTTTATTGGTTGGAAGAGGAGGATAGATATGTGGTTTTCTTTTCATTTGGAAAAAATTTTTTTTATTTAAAATGATGTGTTCAAAATAGTGGTGGAGACTTGTTATTTGTTACTTAAGTTGTACATCGCTTTCTCTTTATAGGCACCCACATTTAGCTGCTTGTAATTTTCCCAGCCTGTGAGAATTTGAGCTGAAATTTTCATGCTGAGAAAGATTGAAATTATAATGTTTTGTTTTCTGGTTTTCATTTTTAAACAGTATATATTTATCTGTTTAGAGAGTCTTTTAAAGGCAAAACCCCACAGATAATAGTTTGTTCATGGCACAGAGACAAATACTTTGAAAAACTTCAATATTCTTGTGTTTTGGAGCAAGAGCTTCAAATTTGACTCATGGCTGCCATATATGTCAGGGATGTGCTGCTCCTATAAAAAATAAAGAATAATTTTGGGTAGCACTTCCAAGGTCATGAACTTCAATTCCTCCTTCAAAGGAGGGCCAGCTTAGAGCAGCCATTCCACTGCAAGCAGCCTTACATAGCTGAGTTGCAAATACCTTGTGATAAGCATCAGAAAATGTGAAGGGGGAAAAATAGCAAGAAATAATTGAAATGTGAAGTTTCAAAATCTGTAATTGTTGTTCACCTGCTCTGGAGATTCTTGTAGGATGGTTATTTTTTAAGACAAAGGGTAAGAACGTAGTGACTACGGATCATTTATGACAAGGCGAGAAATGACAAGCTTAAATTGCTCAAAAAGGGGGAATTTAGTAGCGTTAAAGATTCACACACTGGGAAAATGTCTGAAGAATGTTTCAGAATAACTATCAGAAAGGAAGACAGGCTGTTATAATCATACAATCACAGAATGATTTAGGAAAAGACCTCTAATACCTTCAAGTCAGATCACTTGAAGATCACAGATCACAGTCACCTAACACTGCCACGTGCCCCACTAAACCATGTCCCCAGTTGCCACATCTATGCCTCTTTCAAATACCTCCAGGGAATGTAACTGTAGCACATCCCTGGTCATCCTGTTCCAATGCTTTGCAACACTTCCTATTAAGAAAATTTTTGTGGAAAAGTGTAAAAAAAATTTTAGGAAAAGTATAGACAAACATCTATCAGCAATAGTATTTAATGTATTGTAATGTCCTTTCAAGATCTTTTGAAACCCTATTTTCTTTATGAAATCACAATTAAGATTGTTCTGTACTAGTTATAATTTGGTAGCTCTGAGGAACATATTTCAGGTATTCAAAGTGCTTTCTGTCCTCATGGACATCATTAGGGCCTCTCAGAAACTGTATAAGTTATAACCTGGTAAAGTTACAGATTGCAAAAATTCAGGAAGGCTGAAGAACTAATAGAGCTCAAATCACATTTATAACGTTAGCTTCAGGTTTTAGTGAGGAAAATCATTTAATTAGGAGTAAATTTTAAGGAGTATAGATGACACTTGGAGGAGAAGAACTGCAGTTATTAGTGTCACTTGAAAGACTCTTTAAAAACATAGACCTCTGGAATGAGGCTGCAAGAGACAATAGAAATTGTAAAATATATCACCAAGACCAATACCAAGGTGAAAAAGGTGAGTTCATCTGGAGAATGTAGTAACATGTCTGCTTATTCCAAGAACCAGGAGTTTGGCTAGACACATACTACAAAAGTTAAAAATGTAAGAGATTTTTCCAGCACCGAAACAAGGGAATGTGTTTGTTTGGTATTACAGGTTTCTGATTGAAAAATGTGGTTCCTGTTTGCTGCATAGAGGGAAATAACTACAGTGCTTATAATAGCTTGGGGAAGGCATATTGATTTTTATGCTTTCTACTTTGAGTTGCTCAGCTGCTCTGCACACCGGAGTCATTTACCTGTTCAGGATGAATTGTTGAGAGCCTCTGAGGAGCTGCCTGCCTACTCTCATGCTTTCTGTCTCCTTCTCTCTCACTCTCTTGCTCTTTCCTGTGTTTTTTCCTCTCTACTTTCTCGAGCAATTCTGTAAGCAGGGTTGCACATATCTATATGTGACTGGAATCCTTCTTACACCAGAAATAATTGTAGCAATAAAAAGAAAACTTAAGTTCCAGTTAGTTGCCATCAGAAGAGGAAAGCTTCACCTTGGGGTTGCTCTTCAGGGTCAGACATTTTTGTTACCAAGAATTTGCATGGCTGGATAGACCTCAGTCATGACAAGTAAGCCAGTGCCTTCACAATACATGGGTGGATTGTCCACAGAATCAGCATTTCAGGGCTGGGGGACTTAAGACAAAGTAACTCACAAAAGGGCATGCAGAAGTGAAAAGACACCAAAACAGACAGGTATGAAGGATTAGAGGCCATCTCTGCTCCACTTTTGTGTAGATAGAGGATCTCAGTGAAGTGATATTCTATCACCATTTTGGCTTTTGACACTAATTTCACTAAGTCAGAAATCCTAGAGAATGTATGCAGCATCAATACCTAAAGAGAATAATGAATTTGCTGACAGAAACAGGGATGGAAGAGAACATATACTGTAGCTTTTGAAAGAAAATGTTCTTCTGATCAGCTTAATAATCACCTTAGCTTATCACTCCAATTATATTCCTGTTCTCTTAACCTTAGAAACCAAAGCCTACCCACATCCTAGGCCTTAATCAGAAATTACCCACCTAGAGCAAACTACCAGTACTAGTACTTCTGTGTTCACTTTAAGCATTTCTGGAAGACAGACTTTTAGCTGATGTTACTATTTTCTATTTTAAAGCCACACCAAATGATATGGAGCAAACCACTTTCTTAAACTCTTCATTTTTACCATGAATAGAATATATTACTGAGTCAATGGCCACACTTCCTGAAAATACTGCAACTTAGCTTTGGGGGTGGAGATTTGGGGCAGGTTTTCCTGGGTTTGATGAGTGTTTTATTTCTTTGCTAGTTTGTGTGCTGTCTCTTTAAACACAGTATTGCTAGGTGTGTTTTGGACTTGTGAATAAAAGTGTTGATGACGTACATCAAATATTTTAGCGATTGCTGAACAGTGCTTACATATGGACAAGTCTTTCTCTGACCGAGTTTGTTTCTCTAACCCCTCAGTGAGTAGGCAGGAGGTGGGCAAGAGTTTAGGAAGGGATGACCAGAAGCCAGAATACCTGACCCAAACTGACCAAAGGGAAACTCTTGACCATGTTATCCTCAGCAACAGAAGCTGTGGATGTAGCTTGTCCAAAGTAGTCATTGCTCAGACACCATCTGGGCATTGGTCTTGCTAGTGTGCCATGATAGACAACTGCCTTTTTATCACTTTTCTCCTCTTTCTTTCATTAATTACACTGTCTTTATCTCAACCTGTGAGTTGTTTCTCACTTTCAGTCATCTGATTTTCTTCCCCACCCCACTGGACAAGGGAGTGAACAAGCAGCTGGGTGGCTGCAAGTTTCTGAGCAGGGTAAGCACACTATAAGTGATATTCAAGGAACGTCGTTGGTTTTGACAAGAAGTGGATTACTTCTGTAACAAAGAGGTCTTCTCTGTTTCTCTCTTGTCCCTTTTACATAGGTTGGCAACAGTAAGCAAGGCTTAACCTAAGGATTCCTTGGAAGAAAAACAGTTTCCATGCTTCTGTAGAACTGTACACAATGACGTTTGAAGATATAACTGGATAATACAATAGCAAAAATAACTGGCCTTTAACAAACATTGCTCAAGAGGGCTCCTTTCCTCAGCAGAGGTCTAATGAGTTAGAAATCCATGGGTGTTCCTCCCCAGCACTGGACATCTTCATGTGCTTCTCACACAGACCCCTTTGTGCTAGAGCACAAGTTTGAATTGTCAGATATTTCACTTCCAGAAATTAACTGATCCTGATGTGGTTAAAAGTTTTCTGATTATTGTGTGAGAGAACAGGACAATGTGTTCCATTTTAATGTGTAAATTACTCTTCCTAGTACAATTATATAAAACTATCTGTGATATGATCAAAAACACTGCTATGGAAGCTTTTCTCTGATTTTAGCTTAGAATGTGAGAATGAGAACCTGAAAGATGTAGTGAATAGAATTCAAATAGTGAAAAAATGATGTTAAATAAATGGGAACAGCTGCCACTATTTAAAACTCTAAAAGCACATTTATGGCAAACAAGATTGCTTTTTAAAACTGTCAATTTTAGCAGGGTAGAAAGTAATGTTTGTTCTAGTTCATTTCAGAGTTTTTCATATCTAATAAATGTCTTGGCCATAAAAATTACTATTGAAACTGAACAGCTAACAGCCTGACTATCGAACAATAAGGCTACTTAAAAAGTTATTTATCAACATAAATGATTTTGCATAAATGAGACATTTTTATGCAGAAAATGATGAAGTAATATGCCACTGATTTTTATAGTGTAATACCCTGTAACTAATAGGTTTTTTGAAAAATCTTTTCACATTTCCAACAATTTTAGGAGGGAGCTAATGATTTTATATGACAAATGGTTATGCAAAATAGAATGACTTTATGCAGTTAATGGCTTCATACAACTAATGAGTGAATACCACTCCTACAATTTTAGTGCACATTACTTTCATAGTGATCATTCATCCTAAAGATATTTTATGCCTTTTGTAAAATATATTGTGTGCTAGTCCTTTGAAGGATATATTTCCATATGCTTCTCTTGGTTTTCTGCATACTAATGAATTTCCAATATGGTTATCACATATTAAAGAGTATACCATGAAAGGAATTTAAAACTACTTTCTTTTCACGTTGAATTGGTATTGATAGTCCTCTTAATTCACCTTACTGAGTTTTGTTAATTTAAGTTTCTTATCTAGCTCTCTGCTTGTAATCTATTTAGTACGTTTTTCTCTGTTCATTTGCGTTTTGCTAAGTTCATTTTTACTTAGAATAAAAATCATAAAATTTCCTTCTCTAGCTTCAAAGAATACTACTAGAATGCTTCATGACATCCAAGCATGTGCCAAGGTGCAAATACTTTTCTGTAGCTAACTAGATATTTATATTCCTTCAGTGTTTGAAAAACATTAAATATGCTCTAAAATCTCATAACTATATTAAGAAGAAATTTTGCAAGATATTTTCCAGTTAAACACATGAGCAACAAGTGCAAGAGGGATGTCTCTTTAACATCATGTAAAAAAACCACAAAGAAAGTGCATGATTCCACCCACAACTGCTTGGTAGGCTCCTTAGTTTAACCAGCCAGCAAGAAGGAGATAAAATATTTGTACACTGTCACCAGAAAGGAGCTGAAAGGATCAGGTTCCTCTATGACAGCTGTCAGCAAACTTCCTCTGAGACCTCACAAGCCACTGTAATATTGGTGAATTTTTATCACCCTCATGATGGCCTGGGCAGCCAAGACAAAGGAGTCAGGCTTAAATGACCTCACCAGCTTTTGACTAAATCCAGTCCAAGTTTTGACTAAATCCTCTACTAAGCAAATAAATCTGGACCCTTTTCTCCCCAACACTGACTTCCTGACTGTCTTGTCATACCTTCTTGTCTTTGTGTTCCATTCCCCCTGCACTTTAATAAAGACTTGATTGAACTGACCAGTATTGGATGTCCTGCAGCTTTCTTCACAAAAACATGTGCCAAAGGAAAACAACGGCTTAAACAGCTTTACTGAGCACAGGTTTGCCCCATTTCAGACTGAATGAAAAAATCACGTTTTATATCTGTGACACCTTAACAGTAAAATTTGGAAAAAGTCACTGAGAAAGACAGAAGCTGTTTTTTCATTTTTTTAGCTGCCTTCTAAAACTGATTTTACATTCGCCTTCTTTCTTTGGGAAAATGGAGTCCTGTTAAAGTTAGCCAAATGTAAAAACAACAGACTCTTCTAGCCCTCTAAAAAGAAATATTTTTTGCTTTCCTCCAAAAAGGATAGCCATTTCAATCATTAAAATACTTTGAAATGGTAAAAGGAAAAGGAGAGAATTCCCTGTAAAAATTTTGGCAGCTACAGAAGATGGATAAGTGATATTTTTAAAATAAAAGCTTTTAAAGATTTCCATTGTTACCTCAAACCTTGTGCCATTTTTGACTGCCTGAGACTTTTGCTTTAACAGAGGTATTTTACACTGGTTACTACGGTGTCCTCAAAATCTGGCCCCAGCTAACATCGATCAGCCTATGTTTCTGATGAACATAGAGTCCACCTCCCCTTGCAATATCTGCAGTACTTTCATATTCTTTTCTTACAATGTAAAGATATTTTCTGATCAAGGCATGGGATACATTTATACAGCCAGATTTGTGCAATTTAAAAGCCCTTTCACTGAGCTCTGGGTTGCTGTGCATTAATGCTTAAGCATTTCCCAGCATACTGCAGCACCCAGAATAGAAATAACTTTCCTCATGAAGCTCTAGACAACAGCATAGATAAAGCTCATAGAAGTAGACATTGCTTTCCACCAAGCCCATTTACTAATTTAAATGGGCAACATTTATTTAGTACTGAAAATACTACAAATAAAATTAGAAAAAATATTTAACAGAAGCTGTTTATTCAGTTACTGTATTTCTCCCTGTTCCCCCCAAGCTAATCTGACCTTGAAGCATCTCTACTCAGCTACAGGTATTCAGTCACGTTTGTCTTAACTCCTGATAGCTATGGAAGGAGAGGGATGAGCTAAGGGGGAGGCTAAGAATGTACAATAGGACAATAATGTACAAATGTACAGTAACAAATGTACAATAACAGCTTCAAAATTTGAACTGTGTAGTTCTCCGTCTCCCTTTTCAATAGAAAATCTGAACACTTAATGAGCCAAATATCAGAATCTACATTTCATTGTTAAAGCAAAGCAAAGCAAACCAGTTTTCTAGTTTCCAGCAAGTTTCCAGTTTGTTGGGTGTTGGTTTTCGTAGATATTAATATTTTATTACCCCCCATAAAGTGTACTCATTCAACAATGCAGATAGCTGAAAACTATTCATAGCAGAATTTGTTCTGGATAGCATTTGTTGTGGAATTTTCTTCTCTGGAAAAAGCTTTTCCCTCTGAAGGCCTCATTTGGTATGATTCCACATGAGATGCCTATGTAAGACAGATATATACAGCCCAGAGGTGATGCACAGAACACTACAGGATCAGAGGAGGAGGCTTTACCTGTGAGAATCCTTCTTTTCATTTACTCATGTTATATCCCTTGCACATTTATGCATCTTTATTTATGCAACCTGAACCAAAATAAACTGGCACATGTGCATAAGATATAAATCTTTGGTGGTCTACTCTCCTGAAAGCTCTCAACAGCATATTTTAATAATTATGTATTATTTGTGACTCTACCTAGTACCAGTGGAAACTGAAGTAAAAATACAGAGGCATCTGATCAAATTTGTCACTCTTGTTTCAATATAAATTAGCTTTAGCAACTCAAGTATGCTTTTTAAAAAATTTACACATTTCATAACAGTGGAAGCCCCATTCTCATTAAATGCATGATGAACTTATTATCATAGAATCACAGAATCATAGAATCATAGAATGTTTTGGCTTGGAAGGGACCTTAAAGATCATTTACTTCTAATCCCTCTGCCATGGGAGGGCTGCCACCCACCGAATCCAGCCTGGCCTGGAAGACTTTCAGAGATGTGGCAACCACAACTTCTCTGGGCAGCCTGTTCTAGTGCCTCACCACCCTCATAGTAAAGAATATCATCCTAACATCTAACCCTAAACCTCTCTTATCTTACTTTAAAAATATTCCTCTTTGTCCTACCGCTATCTGCTCATGATAAAAGTCTCTGTGCCTCTTTTTAGAAGCCCCATTTAAGTACTGGAATGCTGCAAAGAGCTTTCCCTGGAGTCTTTTCCATTCTGAACAACCCCAGCTCTCTCAGCCTATCTTCATAGGAGAGGTGTTTCAGCCCTCTGATCATCTTTGTTGCTGTCTCTGGACTCTCTCCAACAGGTCCATGTCCTTCTTATGCCAGGGGCTCCATGTCTGGATGCAGCACTCCCACTGGGGTCTCACCAGACAGCAGGGAAGAGGGAGAGAGTGAACTCCCTCACCCTGATGGTCACACTGCTTCTGATGCAGTCCAGGATTCAATTGGCTTCATGGGCTGAAAGTGCACACTCTCAGCTTTTCATCCACTAGAACCTCAAAATACTTCTCCACGGGACTGCTCTCAATGAGTTCTTCTCCCAGCCTTGTTTGGGATTACCCTGACCCAGCTGCAGCACCTTGCACTTGGACTTCTTGGCCTTCATTAGGTTCTCATAGGCCCACCATCAGATTTGGGGAGGTACAGCCACACTACCATCAGGTAGACTAGTCCAGAGGTGACAAAGAGTCATGTTATGCCTTTGCAAAGCAATCAAAAAAGCTATCTGACTTTCTTGCATTTTTAGGCTCCCAGCTTTTGGCAAGCAGGGCATGGTCTCAGAAATTAGTTATTTGCTTGTGTTCATTCATTGGATCTTACACATTTTAGTCTGAATTTTGACTAAACATGTAACTCGGACTCAAGAAATATTATTAAATTAAAACATTAAACATTATTTGTTTAATCACAATGTGTCTTGCTGGAGATAAGTGTGTTCTGCTAGTTAAAAGCCAACTCCAGGTGAGCTGGTCAACAGCAAAGACAGAACAAACTTCTTGGACTCACCAAGTAAAAAGACAGATGTTGATTTATTACACGAAATCATGGCATTGCCATAATACTTTTCCATGATGATAAATCATGAAGTTTTAGATCTCCCTATAAATATTAATTGTAATTTAATTTCAGCAGATACAACCCTAATGAATCTAGGTTTGACGTGTGAATATCTGGCTGCATAAACAAAAAACAGTAAGTGAGATGCAGTAGGATCAGAAATGTGTTTAAATTCTCCCTCCTTCTGTTTTACTCTAACTGTCAGGATAACATTGTCTTGAATATTAAAAAAGCCCTTTGAGGGTGACACAAGTGATTACCTACAAAAGGAAATTGTGAAATCAGAAAATATATTTTTCACCCAGAAGGCACCACAAGCATGCCTCAAATTGAATAAAGAAGCCATTCAGCTATATCTTTCCCTCTACACCATCTGCATGACCTCAACCTGATCCACACGCAACAAGCTGGGACTTTATTTCAAAAGGGATAGGGCAGCCCCTAGGCCTCCCCAGGTGGGTATGGCTGGACTACACAGGCAGAACATAAAGCAAAGGGACTAAAGACATGTATTTCTTGATCCTAGACCAAATTTATAACATCTCCTCTTACATACATACAGAAAATTTCCTTTTTAAAGAACTGTCCCAGAAAACATTTTTTCTCTCCACTTCCAAAGTAATGTAGCAGGATTTTTGGAGAAATTATAAACGCTTTACAAAGTCATGCTCTGCTCAGCAAGATCATATCATATGTTGTTACATATCTGTGTAAACATTGCCCTTCCTATCTTTTTGTTCAGTCTGTTGAATTCATCAGCTTGAGCTAATACATGGCTTTCAGCTCAAATTGTCATTCACAAGAAAATGTAGGTACACAGTTTGTGGTAATTGGGAGTGGGGCTGTGGCTGAGCCCCATCCCCAATGGGTACAGCTGTGAGAAGCAGGGGAGCAGCATTGAGAGCAATGAGACCTGGAGTGTCCAGGTGCACTGACAATCACCAAAGGGAACAGAGGCACACAGGTGCAATGCAGGAACCATGAGGGGTATAAAAAGTTGGGCTAAAGAGCAAGAAGAATAGCTGTTTGCAGTTTTCTGAAGCAGAATGGTGTTACTCTGTACAGGCAGACACCCAAAGCCTGCTGATGTTGTATGGTGTTACTTTAATGCTTAAAGCTTTCTGAAATTGTATGATGATAGTCTGTGTATCATGGCCATCTCAACTGTGACCTATGCTGTGACAAGAAAACATGCATTTAGTCCACCATAATTGTTTAATTTGCAGCTTTATTTACACATCTGTGTTTTTTTACTGTGTACCATGAGTTTTCATGTCTTGATTAGAAATATTTACACACTGTAACTTTCAATCATAACTTTTCATGTCATATATTAAACAGTATTGCTGCCTCATCCTGTACAATCAAATAAATCTGTGGTTTGCAACAAGATAAATGCCATAAAGTATGGAAATTTTAATGTTAATCTTGGAATCTGAAGCACAAAGCACTTGCATATGATACACATATTTATAATACACAGACTTATAAGTTGCAGTTTGCTTGGCTGTTGTTATTTTGGGAGTCTTACCATTAAAGCAGCATGAATCGATATTCTTATTAGAAAAATATACCATTGACATAAATTTCCAGTCCTTAAATTTAGATTATCTCAAAATATTTATTATGGACAGAGTTGATCTATTTAAACCCACAGCTCAATTCCCACAAAGGCAAATTAACAGATGCAATTAAGAAAACATTAAAGAACAAATCAAGCACAATTAGCCATAGAAGTGAAAAGGCATGGCAGAGGATTCTCTTTTACTCCAGTGTGTGAATTAATTCCTGGAAAGTAGCTTAAAAACATAGCAAGAGCTGCAGGGCACAGAAGGGAGTGAAGCTCTAAGTGCTGCCGTCACAGGACCAGTTGACCTTGAGTGAAGTGCATGTCAAAGGCCAATTTTGAAAATGTCTTGAGTGCTTTTAATGACTTTAATTGCTTGGGCATATGCTGTTTCTCAAATAGGACTTTATTGTGACTAATAATATACTTTGTCAATTTTTAAAATTCTACCTAAACTTCAGCAGGACAAAACAATTGCTGATTCCTTTTTTATTTTTTTCCCCTGACACAGAAGAGAGAATACATCTTCTGCATTCAATGATGAACTGCTGAAATGGTTGTGAGTGTCCCAGTCCTCAGTGCTAGCCATAGATATGCATGGCTGTTGTCTTGGTCTATGTCTCAGAACTCACCTTCCATACTGCCTTTTCCACTCTCCTGTGTTCATTTTGAGCCAGCCAATCAAAGACCCTAAATACCATTGTAAAATGGAAAAGGGAAAGACCACTGGTGTGCTGGAAGAGGCGGACAAAAGGTAGGTAGGCTTTGCTGTCACCGCAACTCTTTTGTATTATTCCCATCATTCCAAAACAACCAGTAATTAACCATCTTTCAGGCAGCTCTTCGGACTGCCACCAAAGAGTCTCTGTATTTTCCAGAAGTACAATTATATGCAAATGTTGTCAGAGCTGCTGGAGATAAAGACATGCAGCAAGCTCCTTTGTTGGTTTTATTTTTGTTCTTCCTGGCAGTTTTCATTAGATTACAAGTCATTAGGCTACAGTCAGAATAGAAGGAAAAACAATAATTAAAATGGAAAATGCTATGCAAAATTAATTGTCATATATATCTTGGAACAAACCCTGTATAAAGATTTCTTTATGAACAACTGTACACATAATTTTATTCTTGCTGTCACAAATACATCTTACCATATAAATCACTCTGAATCAATTGAATCCCAATATAAGGGGATTCTTTATTTCATTTATTCTTTTATTAACTATAAAAATAGTGCCTTTCGCATGTCTCTTATTTCACAGAATTTTTTTGCTTTGCTATCTGACACTTTTTGTATGTCCTTGACTTTTAATACGGTGATCTCTTTTTTTTATTTTCACGGAATCATAGAATGCCATGTTGAAAGGGACCTCAAGGATCATCTGATCCAATCTTTATTGGTCTTGACAAGATGGTTTTGGCACCCTGCCTTTCTGGATGTTAGAGGTGTCCAACACAGGAGAATTGACCAATGGGAAGAATATTCCAATGGCTGATTGCTGTCATTATGAAAATATTTCCTCTTGTGTCCAATTGGAATCTCCCCAAGAGTAACAATAGCCCATTACCCCTCACCTTTTCCATGTGACTCCTTGTGAAAGGGAAGTCCTATCTTCTTTGTAGTCACCCTTTAAATGGTGACAGGAGCATGGTCATGATGTCTAATCTAAGCCTTGTTTTATCAAGGCTGAAAAAATTCACTTTTCCCAGTCTTTCCTCCAGCTTCCCAGTCCTCAGATGCATCTTGTGGCCCTTCTCTGGACTCTTTCCAGCCTGTGCACACATTTTTTGTATAGTGGGGACCAAAACTGAAAACACTATTCCAGGTGTGGCCTGACAAGCATGGAGTAGGGAGAGATAAGGACATCTTTGATGGCCATCCTCTGCTGGTGATGCTGTTGTTGATGCAGCCCAGCATTTTCTTGGTTCTCTCTGCCACAGCAATGTAGTGCTCTCTCATACTGAGCTGCTTGCTCAGCATTTATACCTCCTGTATAAATAATCCTTTATTATGTTTATTATATTTATTATGTTTTCCCAGGTACATGACCTTATACTTATCATTGTTCAACTTAGGGCTAAGATTCTTGTTAGCCCACTCTTCCAGTCTCTCCAGATCTCCCCAAAGGGTGGCTCTCACTTCTGAAACATCCATTTCCCAACTCAGTTTGGGCCCATTGGCACACTTGGTCAGCATACACTTGACCAAGCCATCCAAATTGTTTATTAATACATTGAACAGCAGTGGGCCTAATATCAATAGCTAGGAACCCCACAACCTGACAGGTTGCCAGTTTGAGAAGGAGCTACTTACCCCTCCACCTTGGGTGCTGCCTGTCAGCCAGTTCCCCACCCATCACATTGACCACTTTTGGTTAACCTTCTCCATACAGATTCATGGTTACTTGCAAACCTTGTCTACCCACTAAAACATGTCAAGAGGCTTTTTTGCATCTGGATTTTTATTATTTATCCACCAGTCTTATAAATCCATTTCAACTGAAAAAAATACCAGTCAGTTTTCCCTGATTGTTATATTTTCTTCTGGCTTTTATTAATGTGTTTGTAGACACAGCCCACTTCATAGATACATAAAATTTCGTTAACTGTAATCCCTCCCGCAAGCTTCTGACTTCTTTTTATTGTCCTAAAGGTATGCTACCTCACAGGTCTGGGAGGAGTGTTTTTGGTCCACTGCCAGGTAATCAAATGTTCCATCTCCATTATCTTTGTAAATATTGACTACAGACTGCACAAATGTGATAATTTTTCTTATAAATGTAATAATCCTGCAGCAGTTTCCTCTAGCATATCAGAAATAGCTGTTCTCCGTTTTTATGCATGAATATGTTACAAATCTCTTGATTCTAGCTCTTCACATACATGAGTACAGATGGTATGAGAAGTGAGCATATATTTTCCCACTTGGGAGTTCATTATGTTTAGAGAAATGTAACTCCTGCTCTAAATGCTGCAAATATAAAGGGGCTCCAAGCATCAGTGAGATATCACTGTGCAAGAGGGGAAGGGAAAGTAAACTAACAAGGCACTACACAGGAGTTCTTTATCCCCTCACAGATTTTTGTTTCCTGGGTAAGAAATTGACTGCATGCAAAGGTAGGTTAGTGCTTGCCCCATTATTCACGAGTGTGGACTACACGGTGTCCATCCAACAGCACAGACTGCACACCAGTCCAGAATAGCCCTGGAGGCACCTGCCATCAGTGCTCTGGGCAAGCAGGGGCCCTGGCTGAACCAGTGGATGGCTGCTTGCAAAAAGGTGACTTGCTCTGGTACTCAAGAGTCTGGTTTTAGTCCACTTAAAGCACTAGTCACTAGCTGGAACTTAAAATGGCTCTGCCAGCTTAACATATCCCTTCAGAGCACAGTGACATGCTGTGTCACCTGAGGTGTAACTCTGTCGTAAACCACTGCAGCATACATTACATTTACTGCATGTCTGCTAGAAACCAGAATAGCTCCTGTTAGGCGAGGTTTGAGTATTTTCTATGTAACAGCAGGAGAGGCCACATACTAATACAAGATGATTCTTGACCATGTTGGATTGGTACCTTTTTTCCCCTATTTTCTTCTTCTCTCCCTTTCCAGACAGTCTTTCTAAACTATTTGGTTCTATGCAGAGCTAATTTATCGTGTGCCATCAGAAGCTTTATCATGTTCATTACACATGGGTGACCTTCAACTCAATGATTACCTTCTTCTTATTTCAACCTTGAAAGCTATCTCAGTCAAGACAGTGTGATCATCAGACAGGCTAAAGGCAAGACGCACATTCTTTGCTAAAAGGTCATTCTCCATCATTTTTAATCTTTTTGGTAAGTATAGAGGCCATAAATAATGTTGGAATAGCAAGGCCTCCCACTAATTTTATGAAGCCCATTTGTAATTATGCTCTTTCCTGCTTCTGGGCTGCAACTTTTCTAAGTTTGTTACTTAATCTTGGACATGCTTAGATTTGATAAGTCTTCCCCTCTGGACAGGGGTTAAGATTTGACAAGCAAAGAAGAGAACTCAGTAATATTTTTCTGACCAATCTGGCAAAAAAAAAATCAGTAATGTTTTATTTCTTTTCAGTGTTTTACTGTGATTATTCTGACATTTATGACTCTAACTGCCAAAAATACCTTGAAAACCACACAGTAAACATGAAGAGAAAACAGTGAACAGAATTCTAGAAAGGAAACAGTGGAGTCAAGTAAGATCTTGTCTTTAAAACAGCAGTAAGCAATTCACTGTGCATTTTGGTAAATGTTCACAGATGGGAGACAGGAAAGATTTTATTTTTTCACAAAGATATCACCTTAAGAAATAAGCATGTGCTGACATAACAAATATATTGAAAAAGCATAGAAAGGGATTTATGTCTACAGAGAACATACAAAGAAGTAAAAGCATACAGAAGTACAGAGCTGTAAAAGAAGTAGACAGAAATACATTCACAGAATAGAGAAGAAAAGTACATTCAGTAGTCAAGTAACATCTTGCTGCATAGAATGAAAAATGGCTGCAGTGGCATTGTCAACTGGGGAATTTAATTTTGCCTGGCCAGTATCATAATGTACACAGTAGTAAAAACTACTAGAAGATATAAAAGCATCTATGAATGAAAAAAAACCCAAAAACCATGAGAGGTGTGTAATGGTTATGAGTAAAACAACACACGAAAATAGCTATCCCACTCATGGCATTTTGACTCCTGCAGTTTTTTAGGTTTCAGTTTTGATAATGAAAATTCTCCATTGCAACTGTGGCCAATGAAGGAGGCTAATTCAAAGCATCATCCTTTAAGCCTGTGGATGGCATTCAGATCCACATCTGACTCCTTTCACTAAAGCAGATAATGCAGGGGTATGAAATAATTCTCTGATTGATTTTGTCTGAAAGTTCAAAGCCCATTATCAAAAATGACAGAGCAGCAATTGGAATGAGATCTATAGAAATTGTTGCAAGTCTGAGAGACACGAAAAACACTGAGTAGTAATTGAAACTTTCAAATACTACTAATGAAATGTACCTGAGATCTGACAAGATCTGACAAAATCTGACAATATTTTTCCAAGTCTAATAATTTCTGGAAAGATTTGGAGTCACATATGGATTACATATTCTGTCTTTAGATTGGTTTATAAATGTGAAAAATTGAAATATATAGTTAGCATATTCTCTTGCAATAATGTAGTTCTTCTAGATCAAAGACTGTGCACATATAAGTGAAAAGTAAGTTATAAAGATAATGGTAATATATTTCACCAGAGTTGACAGATAGTCTACATAATGGAGGCCTTACAAATGTATGCTTAATAATGTAAAAGTAAAACATTTTTTCATGATTATAGCAACCAAAGTGCTACCTGGGAGGTCATCCCAGGTTAAGCGTGATCAATATCACTGTACTACTACCACCTTTCTTTTTCACTTTTTCTCTCAAATTTTATTTCTTTAACAGGCACTATTATAAAATTAGACTACTACATTACTCTACTTCATAAGTAAACAGAGAGTTGAATACTATATGGGACATAACTGGTCTGGAAAAGTTTCATGAAAATGTGTTTTTCATTCCAAAACACCATTTTAAGTTTTGTAGGTTCTTTGAAGTTGAAATTTAATGAATCGTCTTTTGGAGTACAGTCTCAAAGTGCTTGTCAAGACTCTACCTGACACTTTCAAACAAGAAAGCTCTAATCTTAATTTTTAATAAAACCTGTACACTTCTCTGAACAAAAATATTATCCTGTATAGGAGTGATAGTCTTTTTATTAATAAATGACAACATTTCATTTTAATTCAGCATAAGAATGTTTTTCAAAACTCATTTTGAGGGACTAAGAATGTGCACCATTCTTATCTCAACATGTAATCTTTGAAGAAAAATATTTCTCAGGTTAAGTTATATGTCTGCCCTGAGTCTGCTCCTACAGGAGCCAGGCTTCCAGTAGGTCTCTTTCAGAGAATGTCTCTAAGATTTCACAACTTATCTGTCAAAGCAGAAAAGGGCCAAGAAAGATAATAGAGAGAAAGAAGGAATAACTCTCACAGTCGAAATAAGATTCAAATGGTACGTCGAATTTGGTTGGGGTAGAGTAAACTTTCTTCACAGTGGCTGGTATGGGGCTGTGTTTTGGATTTGTGCTGAGCACAGGGTTGATAATACAGAGATGTTTCTGTTATTGCACAGCAGGGCTTGCACAGAGACAAGGCCTTTTCTGCTTTTCCTGTTTACACACTGGCAAGGAAGTTGGGGCTGAATGGGAGGTTGGGAGGAGACACAGCTGGGACAGGTGACCCACACTGACCAAAGGGATATTCCAGAGCATGCGACATCATGCTCAACATGTAGACTGGAGGGAAGGAGGAGGAAGCAGGGACACATTTGGAGTGATGGAGTTTGTCTTCCTAAATTACCATTACGTGGGATGGGACCCTGCTCTCCTGGAGATGGCTGAACACCTGCCTGTCTATGAGAAACAGCAAATTAATTCCTTATTTTGCTTAGCTTGTGTGCATGGCTTTTGCTTTCCCTATTAAACTGTCTTTACGTCAACCCATGAGTTTTCCAGCTTTTGTCCTTCTGGTTCTCTCCCCAGTCCTGCTGGGGGAGTGAGTGAGCAGTTGTGTGGGGCTTGGCTGTTGGCGGGTGTTAAACCACAACAAATGGGTAAAATTTTATGAAATTGTTGTCTATGGAGCTAGTCCATCTAAAGATGTCCAACATTACATTTATAAGCAGATTAGCAGTGTTTAAATGTATGGAAATTAGCTTTGATGTGTCTTTATAAGTGTAACTCTAAGAAACCAGTGGACTCAATTATAGGTTTACCAAATATTTCCCCTTAGAATAGCAGATCCCTCATGAAGTCATTGACAGAATATCTCAAACTTGAATTTGATTAATCCCCTCAAGTAATGAGAACAATCTGCTTTCTTCAATTGCTTGAACTGAAAGTGTATTTTTCATTACAAAATATGAATACACCTCCCAAGATAAATATCAGGATGATATCAGGAAAAAATGGCAAATTAAATATTTTTGAGGTCAGCAAGTGGACAGTTGGCATATCATCTTACAGATAATACATGTACTTCTGCCTATATCGTTTGCCACACTATTAATATGGGGGAGTTACAGAGAGTAAGATATGGTCAGAACAATGGACAACATGAAGCAGCAAAAAGTGATAAAAGAATAACAGAGATGTCAGCTGGAAAAAATAAATAGAGAAAAGCATTCATTTTAGCTGGCTATATTTCTAAAATAGCAGTTGCATTGGCAGATACTTTGTGTAGGTTGGCTATGAAGACAATAATTGAACAGTTTTGTGAAACTGCTGAACAAGTGACCTTCAAGTTCTGTATGAAACAACCCAGATCAGATTTGGCTTCTCACAGCCTGTCTGGAAGTTCAGATGTAGAAAACCCTACAAAATAAAACAAACACAGATTAAAAACTGGTTACCTTCCAAGAAGTAGACTCATGTCTGCTCTTGGTATTTTTCTGATGCAATTCTACTCCAGGCATGTTAATTCAAAAATTTTAAATCCTAGTCTTGATTTTGATTTTGATCATTGTCTGATCCAAATTAATCTTGAGAAATAGAGTGGAACCACACTTTCTGTGAAATGCTGCTGGAAATGTCTCTGAAGGAACTTCACAAGAGCTGACTAGCACATCTGAGCCATTTAAATATTGTGTCTGGGAATGGCATTCCAAAAACCTCTACTGATGGGGCCTCACATCTCTGGGGAGGTTGTTCCAGTGAATGGTTGCTTTCACTGTGAAAATATCTTTCTTATATCAAGATGAAACCTCTCCCAGTACAACTGGTACCCACTGCCACCTGTCCTCTATGTGGCTCCTCGTGGAGAGAGAGCTTCCATCTTCTTTGAAGCCATCCTTTAAGTGCTAGAAACCTGATATGAGGTCCTGAGACTTCTCTTCTTATACTGACATGGTGCTTTCCTGCTCTCTCAGATCTGCAACATGAATTAATGACTATTACAATTCTTTGCATATATACATTGACTATATATAATATATTGATATCATGTTGTGTACTAAAACAACAGGGAAAAAAAGTAGCTAGAAAATTTCTTTCAGTAACTTTTCCTTTAAAAAAGTACTAAGTGTGTGTTTATTTGAATATTGACGTAAATAAGACAGAGAGAGGATTGTAAATAACCCCATAAAACCTCTATCCCAAAAAAATGTTCATTTTGAACTATGACTCATTTTCCATGTTTGGCGGCCATGCATAATTTTGGTGAAATGCATAAGCTACTTTACACAGCAATTTGGGTTATCATAGCTGTCCCTTGCAGCATGAAGATAACTGCATCTCAAGTTCTTTCCAGGATAGCTGTTGCTCTTGCCAGAAATACAGAATATTTTGTATAAAGGTGCTGCACTTTCAACAGATACGTTTATTCAGAGTCAGTGTCCAAATCTTAGGTGAATTGCTATGGGTTGTGGGAGGCAACAACGCCGAGGCTCCATTTTGAGCTCTGGGGCTGTTTCATCTGGCTTCATTGAGGGCAAATGACTTGAAAACCTCAGTTTGAATTTCCCATCTGTGCAAAAGCGGATGATAAAACTAGCCTGTCCCACAGAATGACAGCAGACATAATTAGTTAACATTTGCACAGTCATCTCAAAGTTCTGTCTAAGTGTGGCGCTTGCCAGCGTGTCCAAAGGGATTTTTAAATAACATTGTTCAATTAAAGGAAGAGAAACAGAAGTTTAAAAAATCCTGAAAGTTTGTAAGAAAGGAATTAGACATTCTCAAAAGCAAAGGTGGAAGGTGGAAAACTATTTTACAGGTAAGGTTGCATTATATAAATGTGAGAATCAATCAGAGAAATCTGACTGAAGCAATGTACTAAGAGAAACGGATCAGGTTCAAACTTTTACTGGAAATGCCAATCTAACAAGCAAACACTTGGTAGAACAACAGTTCTTCAAAGTGTTAAATGTAAAGAAAAATTAATTGAAAGCATTTCTATAATACAGTAAAAAGGACATTTAATTCATTACTTGTCTAAACAAAGTTTGATTAAAAAATACTTCTTTTTGTGTCAGGCCAGAGCTTACCTGAACAGAAAATGCTTTACAACACTTGCCTAATAAGGCAAAGCATTAACTGTTAAGTGGGACTCGGGTGTGATTTCCAACAGGGAGGATCAAGTGGCAAGTTAATGAAAGGAATTTTACCTTCAAATGAGATGAGCTGCTGAATATCTCAAGATCAGCAGTTCAAATTACCACCTTGTATGATAGCAAACAACAGCATATGAACTTCAGTTTTCAGAGATCAGTTTAATAGCGGCAATTACAAAACCACAGTGCAGAATATCTATTTGCCAGCTTACCTTCACTTAAATTCATGTATAGAATGTCTTAAGGTTTACATAAAGGTGTACTGGCATGCTAACCAGACTGGCTTTGTGAGAAAAGATTACTTTCTTTCCTAATACAGGAAATTTAACAGTTCTACACACAAAGAACATTTTACTGACATAGAATCTCATATCTGAAAAGAAATAAATCAAAAATAACCCAGAAACTTCTGGCTTAAGTGAGTTCCCCAGCATCACATGGCAGTGAAAAAGCTTGCATCATTACCTTTATTTCATGGTCCAATTACAAATACTTTAGTGCTTCTGCATCTCAGAGCTGCAACAAAGCCAGTGTGAAACTCTATCCCTTTGCTCTCCATGAGATAGCTATTCACAAGCTAGGGCATACTTATTTTCATACACTTACTTTCTTCCTTCCCCAGATCAGTGAAGCAGCAAATAGAGAGGGGAAAAAGAAGTTCTCTCCAAACAGCATCAGATCACCGGTGCAGGAAATAGCAAGCAACTCCCTGCAGGAGCATATGCATTCTGAGCAAATTCTACCAGCAAATGATAATCAGCCAGTTAATTATATTTAATTGCTCTTTGCATCAAAACAATAAATAATAAGAGAGATCAGTGCTGCTTTTTGGAGATTATAACTTGACGTAAATGTGAGAAACACAAGCAAATGAATAAATACTGAGTTCTTCAAAACTGAGTTTAAAAATAAATAAAGGCTGGGTGTAAATGCTATCAATATTTGCCAATACATACCTACAGAGCCAGAAATTTCAGTTTAAAAAAAAATCCCAGTATTTTTTCTGAGAAAATTGCTGTCAATGAATCTGTGTGATGAAGACACTGCGTGTAGAACTTTAGAACATGAATATTTAAGGGAATGAATAAATTTTTTAAGTTGGGTGGAAGCAAGAGAAATGAAGTAGAGAGAATAACTTAAGCAAAGGAAGGATGTTAAAGATGGCAAGTGTTAGGTTCCCAGAAGAAGACACAAAAGTCCCATAGAGGGAAAATATATTAGTCAAGGAGGTAGTCAATAGACTGCAGGGGCAGCCCTAAATGGAGAAACAGCTGGCTCAGGTCATGCACTGTAGCTGGTCTATTCCAGTTTAACAATCAACAGCAGGCATGATTGAACCCCACAGAACACAGATTGTTTCATTTATTGCAACATTCCCCTTGGCTTTTAGGAATAAAATTTAAAGTTAATTTATTTTTAGTGCTTTTGTTTCAGATTCCATAATGGCAGTGCAGTTCCATTGTGGTTGCTCTTGCAGCTGACAATCAAATCTGCAGCTGCAGAGAATTTTGTGTTTCAAATCAGAGAATAATTTCCATATGCAAACTCTGTGTTGTATTACGTACTTCTTATGGTCTTCTATGCATATGTGTAGATATATATATATATACATACATTTTAAAATGCAGATTATTGTTCATTATTTAGTAAAAAATTGTATCTTTGAATGAGGCTCCCTTCAAGTAAAGTCAAAGTCAGGAGAAAAAACAGATGAAATCTCAGAAAACACAACCAGTTATGGTGCTAATGAGTGGGAACTGATAGAAGTTTCTATGAAAAGTTCTTTTTAAAATCTTATATATTGAAGATATAGAAGAAGAAAAGGATTTTACTGGATTATTTAAATTCCCCCAAAGCTGAAGTAAAACTTCAGCCAAAATTCTTTGACTGAAAAGATTAGGCAGGAAAATGTGACTTTTTTTAAGAGAAGTTGTATCAAAAAATTCATTAGAAAGCTAAAACAACATTTATTTTCAACAAGATTGAAAAAGAACAATTTGTGGATAAAAATCCCATCTTGGTTTTGTAGCAAAGTAAATAGAAAAGAACAAAACAGAACAAAACAAACAACAACAAAAAAAAAGTGGGGAGCAAATATGAAATACGCAAAAAAATGCACATTGGGAAAAAGAGGTCAGCAATCAATCAGCTAGACAGAGAAACCTGAGGAAATTAGAAGTCTTATGGATGGCATAATTAAGAATAAAAATCTTCTAAAAAATAATATGTACAACAAAAACCTAAAGGCAGCCATGCAGCCTCATTAGAAGATGGAGATTGTAACTGCTAATGTGACGGCAGGTTTTTTCATGACTGCTGCTCTATTGGAAAGATGTTTGAAGTTGTCCTGCTCTCACAGTTTTGGGTGAAAAGTTTCAGTATAAAAGCAATCATCTTTATATATCCAGAAAATGCAATTACTTGAACCAAAGGACTTTTAAGAGATGACAAAGGAGATGTCCAAGTTATTGATATTGAATCTGGAAAATCTGATGGGTTTTTTTTTCACTGTTCCACCAGAAATGCAGAGATTTAGTTTGCCAGTTAAGTGTTACAACTCTGTGACATTACATGCAACAGGTTACCCACATCTTAATTTAAAAGAGTACTTTGTTCATAATATGGAAGTACATTTCTTTTCTTCACAATTATATAAAGTGATATAGTGATCTTGGTAACTTCTTGGAGAAATACAGCATAAAATTCAAAAGATAGGAGCTGAAGCTAGACAATTTCTCATTTTAAACTGGGCTTGTATTTTCACCAGCAAAAATGAATGATCACTGTAACAGACTACCAAGTGCAGGTATGGATTCTCCATCTTCTTTGTTGTAATCAAGATCAGACACTCTTTAGAAAAAGATGGTTGAGCCAGTCACAAATCACTGCTGAACTCTGTTCAAAGGTAAGAGCATAGAGACTACAAGCTCTGTAATCTAATGCAGATTTTTGGCCCTAAAATATAGGAATCAGAAAACTTCTGAAAGCCAAATTTTACTTCAAAACTTAAAGCAATTTTGAAACTATTTGATTTAAAATAGTTTCAAATTGCAGATTGATAGAGTTAAATGTTATTAGTTCAGAAAAGAATAATTTTAAAGCATCACAACAGTGTCAGAGTTAATGTTCTAATTTTAGTGAAGTATTAAAATCTCACAGCATGCCAGCCCCACAGTAAGGGTACTTGCAATCATGCAAATTCATGCAGTGTTCACAAAGGAGGAGGAACAATGATCCCTGCCTATGGCTTGGGCCTCTCAATTAAGCACTGGGCTTCCAGCTGCTGCATCTCAAACAGGCATGCACTGGGGAACCAGAAAAATCACATCACTTTTTCACTGATGGGAAGGGAGCATACAAGCCTCCCTGCACCTGCTCCTCTCTAACAACCCTGAGTACAAAAATAGTGTGGGACTATCACTGGCACTGACTTTGCACATCTTTGCATCAATTGTGCTGTCAGTGTCCATGAAATAGCAGGGTTACAGGGTTAGAGGTGTTACTTCAACACTCAAAAGGGATAGCATATCATCAAGTCCAGAATCTAACTTCTGTTTTGCAGTGGTTGCAATTGTTTCTATCCAGCTCTTTTCATGGGGAATCCTTAAATGATACTCAAGGGCACTAATCGAGGCTGGAAAAAAGTAAGATCTTAACCAGACTCAGCAAAAGACAAGGTGTCACATTTTTCCTCCTTGCGTTTGAATCACCTTCACAATCTACATGTAGAAGATGCCTTTTTCTCCTTCCCTGAACTCTACTGCATAAGATGAGGATGAGTGTGTGAATTGCCTTGTAAACTGATCTACTGGTGTGAGGATCCAAAAGAATTAGAAAAAGCAATTTTGAAAGGAGTGGAGCAAGAAAGATATATAAAAACTGGAAACATGTTTGAGGAGACCCAATAAGATTTTAAAAGATACTGATGCAACAGTTTTTTACTTCAATTTTTTAAACTTCTTTTTAATTTTTTTAAACTTCTTCACAACATTATATTATTACTAAGGAAAATATTATAGGTCTTTACACAGTGTGCTAAATTTACTATTACCCCTTAATTCTATTCTATTTTTATTTGCATCTACATAGGAATAGTCAGCTTGCTTTCCAAACTTTAACTAGAATTTAAAATGTTTATTTACTTGAGTTCCTACATTTCTATTAAAGTCCTATATTTGAAGCCAGGAATATAATCTTGGTTTATGTTTGCAAGTAAACAGCATTGGTATTTCCCATACTGAACATTTTATCCCCCCCTATTTTAGAGATGCCACTGAGCAAAGAAAAACCTTCAGCATACAGCACAACTTCATCTTTAATGACAAGTACATGCAGCATTATTCATAAGTGAAGAATCCACAGTTATATTGTAAATACACTCCTCACTACCGTTTAAAATACTAAAAGAACACATAAATGTGTAAAACCAAGCAAGCAGATTTTGTGAATATTGTTAATATTCCTTCAAAATTTCTTAAGATTTGCAGAGGTGGTACTTTTTTTAGACCTTCAGAAAGCATGTTAAAGCACAATCATTTTGCTGCCTCTACTGCACATCATTTTATTTGCTGTGAAGCCAGAGTCTTGGCTAAGGGTCTGGAAGGATGCTTCTGTACAGCAAAACTAGCAAACGTCTGCTAAAGTTTTTCACTGTACTCTTTTATCCACAGAATCTATACCAGGGACCAAAATAGAATAGTGACGAGAAGTCCCTTTGGGCACCAGTCCCGGGACAACACAGAAAAGAAAGAAGGGGAGGCAAAGGACAAGGTAATTTTACTGCTGCCAAACATGTGCAAGACCTAATCTGGCTCTGCCAGCTCTAACCCCAGACCAAGGAGTGTGGGCAAGAAAGGAGCAGAGACACCTGAGACAGACGGACAGAAGCCATCACAGTCCTGTGAGAAATCATGGGATGCTCACTGGGAGCTGTGCCCCAGCTAAGTCTCGCCAAGAATTGGGTAATCACAGCTTGCTGACAGTGGTAGGAAAATTCAGCCAAAAACTGTGTCCAGTTCAGTGCTGAACTGGGGCTTCATTCTGCTTTGCGGACCTGGAACAGGATACCTACACTGTGCATATCTTTGCAACCTATTTTAATTACCTCCAAACCTCAAGAAACTGGGAACTTAGCTCTTTGTGTGTACTCAAGAGCCCTTTAAGTTACAGAAATCAAGGTACCCATAAACAACCCATTTTTACACACCTTTTCAATAATGTCAGATGAATTGCATAGTGAAACTAATCTGGTTCCTTAGTCCACAGCTGCAACAGCCAGTGTATTAGAGTACTATGGTCTCTGCATTTTGTCACACTCAGTAACTCACTGTCAGTGCTCCCACATATCTGACTCTTACCATAGCTGTAGAAATGGCCTACAATAAAATATTTTTATACAAAAAAGTTTCAGGTTCAGTAAAAATTTTGAGCAAAACAGGAAGAGCCTAGAACACATGCTGAAAAGCAGAAGTCTTTCAACAGATTTTTTGATCATTTCGACACAAATACACTGGCACAAGAATCTTGGCAGTTTGCAATGCTCATTTTTTGCTCTTGTTCTTCTCCACAGACCCCTCTCCTTCAAAACACCACATTAATTTACTCTTCAACAAACACTCTTCCCCAAAGATGTAGGTTCACAATAGATTAGAAGGCACAGCTCTAATAAGGAGATCTTGTTTCTAGAGCATTCTTGGGATTCAAGAGTCAGCCAGAGCTATTCAATGCAGTATACATGTTTGTTTCTTGTTGAAACAACAGTTCTTCACCCTTTCTACTCATCCTAGTTTCTATAGTTCATGTTTGCTGGTTTCATAAAACTTAGAAATCATTAGTCATATTAGTTAGTCATACTCAACACCACTTTTATACTTTTAGTTGCTCAGTAACAATAGCAGTTAATCAATAAAGTTGCATAACAGCACTCCTTTTGGTACACATTATATGCACCAGGTGTTCAAAACTAATTTTCCAAGTCAAGGCAATGAATGAATTTTCTAACACAGTGACATTTATAAAACCAGGTTAGTGAAAGCTGCACTGTAAAAGTGTTCAGTGGTGCAAATTTTGATAAATAGAAGACTTAAATCAAGTCCCAGTACAGTGTATAAAAGGACAAGCCCAAATTAATGGGGCAAGTTCTCTCAATAAATGAGGTGTGATTCCATGGCTGATGGGCAGATGTTCAAATATTCCACCTGCTGCTTTGCCAAAAAAATGAAATACCCATGTACTGAAGTTTAATATAAATGTCAGTAATGTGCAGCAAAGCCAAGATCCTGATGAGAAAACAGTTGTCCAAATCCCAGGGTTTCTGTAATTAAACATTCTAAAATCAGAGAAAAAATATTCCTCTCTAAATAGTTTTAGTTAGAAGTTTATGTATTTAGAAAAAGGTTTTTCTCATAAACCACAGGCCCATGTTCTTGGCTTCTTTTTACTGCAAGCCTTAGACTTCATTTTGTTCCCTTGTCTACGTATATACAATCATTCATAAAACTGAAAGCAAAGACTGAGAACTACTACTCAAGTAAATAAATAATCTGTGACATCACAAAGTCAGAAGATTGTTTTAGATGGCTCAAACCTTTGGTGGCTAAGTCTGCAAAGCAGAGTTCTGGAAATTGTGGAAAAGTCCACAGTAATAATTTCTATTAAAAAAATCAATAAACAACATGGAAGCCCTCAACAGTTGAAACAATAAAAAATTGAGAAAAAAGCTAAAACAGTCCAGTAGGAATTGTATTTCATGTACTGTTTAAGGTTATAAGCATGCAGAAATGTCAATCACAATCTGCAAGGGCTAGGGTTTATTTTCAAAGTTAAATGGATATTTCATTCCTGAGATAAAAGGTGTCCAAATCTCAGACATAAGACAAACATTAGAAACCTATATGCAAATATGGGTAATGCTCCTAGGAGTGAGTGACAGTTGTGAGACAGCTGTTCATTATCAGAAAGATAAAAGTAATTCAAAGCAGCAGAACAATTGATCAAATCCATCAAATGACAGAGACCTCAAACTCCTAATGACCACTTGCTTTGACATTTTGAAAATCAGTGAACAAATGTGAAAACCTTTCATTTATTTCTAGGTCCTAGTGAAAACACAGACTGGGACTCTCAGTGGTTTCCAAAGCATCCAACTGTCCAAATCTTTCTCAAGTTAGCTCTGAAATGTTATATAATTGCATATCACATGTCTGCAGAATAGACTTGTTCATATAGCATCTAGCTGAACCACGCATTGTTGGTTCAGACGTCTGTGCAACACTGAAACAAATGAAGGTAAAATCAGTGATGAACTAACAAAATTTGCCTTCTGACAAGATATTCTTCCCCTCTTTGCTGGCCAGCCATATTTAAGTTCACAAGAAATTTGCCAGCTGTGGGACTGAAGTGCCTGCATGCCAACAAAGTCAGTGGCAGACTGTAAGAAAATTACCACAACCTGCTTTTTTGGAGAGAAGGCCTTTGGAAATTACCCAACTGAACCTCTCCAGTGAGCTGCAGTCTGTACTTTCATCATCAGCTCTCTGCTGTTTTCATCCTTTTTTTGCCTGTGTGTCTTTTCTTTCTTCTTTATTTCCTCTTACATTTTGGCTAATGCTCTGGTTTTCAAAGAAGTTTACATGCACACATAAAAGAGAATAAACTCTTAACAGACATATTGTCCTAAGATTTGCAGGAATCTTACACTAATAATCCTAGTGATTATTGGGAACTGGAGCAGAACATTAGAAACATAATAAGGAATTCACCTCATTGGAGGTTATGCCTTGTCTTTTCAGCCATTGACTTTAGCTTCTGGTTACCCCTCACCTTTTTAGCTGGTGGTATGTTCAGCCTCTTCATTTTCACTGTTATTCTAGATCCCAGTCTTTCAAAATGACATGAATAGTTTTATTTCTTCCTTCAATTAAAATAATTTTCACTCTGTGGTCAGAATGGTCTTCATTAACTCAGCACAGCACTGGTTTTCTGTAGGCAATTATTTTTTCCTTTCTGTGCTCCCTAGCAATTTATTGCAGGCTAACTTTGAAGGTGTTGCAAGCAAAAAGTAGACTGTAAATTAGGAGTTTGCCAAGTCTCACAGACAACCATCATAGCAGGCAAGTAACTGAACAAAGAGCTCTTGCTGTTGTCTCTGACAGTGTCTCTCATCCCCTCTCTACTTCATCCTGTACATTTCAGTCTTGCTTTCAGCAGGAAGTAACCCAGCTCTATGAAGATTCATTGTCTAGTGACACATTTGTGGAATGGCAGTTGCTGAATGTAGGAGGGAGGAGTTTCTAAAGAGCTATGGCTGAAACTTCCCTTCTTTTTCCTGTTACTTTTACATTAGAAAACCACATGCATCAAATGCCTTACTCTAGGTGCTTCCAATGTTGCCAGTGACAGCAACTTGACTCCATGGTAATCCAAGGTTTCATCTTTACCTGCATTAACATCCATCACACATAAGCCAGTTGTAGCACAGCATTTTTTTCAGTTTCAATGCACCATCTCAAGTATACACACCAACATCCTTTCATCTTATACAGGAAGCAGCTTAGGGTTAGCTGTTCTATTAATCTTCTCACAGCTGTATTATTTTTTGATGCTCTAACTTATGAGAAAATGAGACAGTCATTACAGTGATATTGATACCCACTCAAGACATATGCACACTTATATATGCATTCCTGGGAAGAAACACCTTGCAGAAGTTGTGAAATAGAACACGGATATAGAAAAATGTCACTTTTGGGATGAAGAGAATCAGACTGAAACTCACGTATTCACTATGGAATTGGAATGCCACTATAAAGCTGCAGAATTAGAGCTTTGATTGGATACTGCTTAGCCCCTGTGGTAGAATTTGGGCCATCTACAGACCAAGGCTCCTGCTTTCTGGCTGAAAGCCCTTTAGATGCTTTAGAGTATTAAAAGGAGGTTATTAGGATCTGCACCTGAGTATTAGGAGAGCAGTTTCTTACACATCAGACTAGTACCCATCTCAAAAGGCTAATAGCTATTTCAAGATTCCTTTTCTGTGGAATTCTGGGGGAAAATAGAAATTCCACACTAATTTTCACTAGAATGCAAAGCCTGCTGGGTTATATAACTTTAATAACACTTAGCTCAGGAGTAGCTGAACAGATACGGCACTACAATATTGTACCTAGGTGGCTAAAAAATTTTCCATCTGGAAATATAATTGCATTCAAAATGAAAATGTAACTGGTTCAGATCAATAAAAAACAATCCTTCCCCAATATAGCTCAAATTAAAACTAGATCTGTTGCAAGACTTTCCACCTGTTCAATAGCACAAATACTACAGATGTGCTATGGCCCAAGTACAGAAAAAGAAAGAAAGATACAGAAAATGTTTTTGATCTCATGAACACAGAATTTAAATCCTGTCAGAGTCCCTCTCTATGACAAACTAGATTATGTTATCTTTAATTATATTTTAATGTCTAAGATGGATTTTAAAGCTCTAAATTCCTTTCTTCCCCTGTAGGTTGAGCATCTCAATTGCTGTAAACTGGCATAAGCCCTAGCAAAGGCTGTGCCAGCATTTACAGCTGAATATCAAATTTGTAATTTCCTGTATTCCAAGTAACAGTGCTTTTTGGTTTTGCTTCAAAGGCATAATGGAAGCCTCAGCAAGTGGTGAAGTCAGTCACTGTGTTATGTGCTGAAGTCACAACTCAGTATTATTTGTGCAACAGGGAATGTGAAAGATGAGGTCAAAGTGTTCCCAGCACACCAGTCAACAGAGAAAGCTCAGTTGTCTGAAGGAAAGGGCAACTATTGAACTCCATTGCACCAAGCTTTTCTCCTAAATAGCAAACCCTGTGAGGAAAAGGAGTTTAAAACTGCACTTGACAGCAGGAATAGCAACAGTAGTTTGAGGCTTTCCTATACAGACCACATAAAGCTGTGAGAAAAAATCAGAAGTCACAACATTTTGAAAAAATATTGTGTGTTTTTTTCTGTGCTTCAGGATACAGGTTTTTCTTTACACTAGATTTGACCTTATGAATGTTTTCAGTTGCCTGAGAGCAAAAATAGCCATGTTTACTTGAGCAGACAAACCATGAAAAAGATTATGTTGAAATGAAAAATTCACTCAGTAGCTGGCTCCTTGGCAGCAGCAACTCTGATCTAACTTGCTGCTAGCAGCAAAACCTAAACAAGGTAAAAATATTACTAACATACTTCACCGAAGAACATTTTAAAAGTTGTGAAAGTTGTCACACATACCTTGTGCAGATGTGGTCAGATATGACCAGTGAACTCCAAAGCAGGAATAAATCTTCTCTAGGTTTTGTAAATGGCAGTGAGAATAAAAGATTTGAATAAAAACATAGTTAGCACACAACTATTAAAATAATCAGTATCCAATCCTTTCCACTTTCAGAAACAAAGTACTTCTGTGGCTGCCTGACACAGATAAGAGTCAGTATGCCAAACTAAAAAGAATGAGGAGTGACTTGCCAAGTTTCTTTACCAAATTGCATGAAGCAACAGAAAGACAAAACTACACACTTGTCAATGCTTACAGTTTTATCTTTAATCTTGAGATGTATTACTGGAGCAGAACAAGACAGATCCCCCAACTAGGCTGCTTTCAGGAAACCCTGGCACTGGGCCACCGGCACTGTGGGACGTAGCATGACTGGAAGGCAGGTCTCTTCTCATGTGCTTCATCTTCTGGTTCACAAGTCCCACAACTGACAGGCTAGAAGGAGGCTTTGCCAAGTTTCTGGATATACTTCTAAAATAGAATGTTAGCAGAAAATACACCAACCACTTAAACAAATCTTGAATTTGATGTTCCACTGCCTATGTTATCTTTTTTCACCAAGCTTTTAGAAAAAAAAACAACTCTGTGCACAAGGAAAACCGTTGTCTGTCTCCAAGGTCCCCAGTTCACCCAAGTTTCTGTACACTTTAGCACTGCAATACTTCTCCTTTTCCCCATTCCTGCTTTTCTCCTTCCAGAACTTCTTGTCTTCACTAAGCCCTCCAAATTTCAGCCATTTGCAGATATATAGAGTAGATCTCTAGAGCAAACTGATCTGATGCGTGGACACCCTGTCTAACTGTGCCATTGCCCAGATTTATTTGATTAAGTATTTTAATGCTCATACATTCCAAACAAAATACTGTTGATAAACAGATCTGCCAATTATTAATTTCTTACCCCATGCTGTAACTTTAGAAAGAACTTGGTAGAAAATTGCAAAAGACCAAGCAAATTTCATAAGTCATGCAAATTTCCCTGCAAAATACAGAAATTTCCAACATTTTCTGTAGTGCCCTTCAGCTGAACCTTTTTGACATCATTTTTAAGGAACAAAATTTAATGTAGAGCATTCAGTAACACGTCAAAAATGTAATTCTATGTATTATAAGACCTCAAAAAGAGTTCTTGACCTTTTCTCTTAAAAAAATGTACCAGAACTAACATTTGTTCTCTTATTTAAGACAGTCTAACATTTATTTTCTAACTTATGCTTTTTTTAATATTTAAGGTTAACAATAGGGATAATTTTCCATTTATTACAGACTAACATATTGGTTATTAGCACAAGAAAGGGTAAGATTTCCCACTTAATGCAGACATACATCTAACCTTGCATACAGGTATATCCGAATCTGATCCTGCTAAGAGGAAATTATAAAAACTTTGCCTTTGTCACTGTAGTAAAAGTGCTATAAAGCAATCAGAGTCCTGAAGCTGGCAGTCAGCAAGAAGAAAATGGTCTCAGGAATGGAATAAAATGCAGTGAGCACTCAGTATATGTATTGCATTTATAAATACAGCTGTTAATAATTTTGTATTCAAGATGTATTTAACTATATATGTATATATATAGTTATATAGAAGTATATATATATAGGCAGGTGTCTCCTGCATAGATTTACTAGGCTCTGCTCTAAGGGAAAGACTTCCCTTAAATCTCTTTTTACTCCTTTCTCAGCCTTTCCATATCCCTGAAATTGTGCTGGAAGCTGTATTTTCCACATCACAGGCTCTTTTCCAGTTCTTTCCTCTGTGGGACAGCCTGAGCAGCCGAAGTGTGGCTTCCAGGCTACTGAGTGTATGGGGAGTGATTGTCCCTACCTGTGGACTTGTGTGTGTCACATGCCTTTGACCGGGACACGCCCATGGGACATGGATCAGGAGGAGGCAAATTTTCCCTCCACCAGGAGACAAGGATGTGCCTCAGACTCCTGAACTCCAAGCCTTAGACTTGCAAACGTTCTGTGTCTATACTGAAAGCATCAGACAGCCCTTCAGAGCAACCTCTCAAGAACAGGCTTTGGCACTCCACTGCTAAATCTATTCTGGCCAAAATTCTTTCAATTGGTTTTACAGACTTTTGAAATGAAAAAATTGAAAAATGAAATAAAAAAATGAAATTTTCCGTTCTCACTGAAAATAATTAATATTACTTTTTTTCCAAAGACAGACCCGGTTTCCCCACTGGGTATTTTTAAATTATGGAAGTCATGTTTGTACTTAGGAAACACAAAAATAAGATGTCTTTATAACCAGTTTTGAAGTAGTATATGTGAGGGGGAAAATGGAAATTTGTAAAGGGTGGTCCAGCATTTTACAAAGAGTCAATTTTTCTAAAGTAGTATATAAGCCCATTCTAGACATAAAAATTACCAGGGTATATTTAAGTGGATGGATCTTATATTTTGTACATATGGATCAGCTCTTCATATAATTTAGAGGTCTATGAATTTGCCTGCTAAGTGTGCAATTCTAGATGCTGGAAGGGTTAAAACTGGGGTACTCCTCAAATGCTGACTTGTTCCAAGCAAATGTCCTTCTTAAAAACACATCTTGCATTATGAAGCAGGAAAAATTATAAATTACTCTTATGGAGATTAAGATTTTCATTTTGCATTTGATAAATAGCCTGAAAATGGCTTATAGCAAAGGGCTAAATGATTTTGACAGCAAACATTGTGGTCAGAAAAGCACAAGCCATGAGGTCTACTAGTCATTGTCTTTACAGCATGATAAATAGACCATTATCAAGGTAGCTATAGGTGTGTTTGCTCAGTAGTTTAACTTGCAAGGTTTAGTCCTGCACATTCTGCTCAATATTTTGTCACATTTTTCTTTTAAAACTAATAAGCTACATCTTTACTATATTTGATGAGTGCATTTTTAAGTACCACTAGAATGGAATTCAAGCTCTGGGATTTTTGGCTTATCAGTAGTTTTAATAACCAGAATCTATCTTATTTTTTAAAAGATCTACATATCTAATCTCTGCTTTTAAAAACCCAGATATGGAGCTGCATGTTTAGGCAGCATTTCGTCATGAGCAGCAAGGAGAAAAGCTTAGACTCTCTCCCCATTTCAGTGCTAATCAGAGTACACAAAAGCTATCTCCAGCTTGTGACTTACATAATCACGAAAAAAAAAATTAAAATATTTCAGACTCCCATTCTTCTTTCTGAAACAATTTCCTAATTCCTAGTTTGTCATGATTTCCAGGCTATATCTTGACAAAATCCAGCTGACTCACATCAAATTTGTAGTCCCCAGAATTAAACATGAGCTAAATACCACACATCACAATGACACACAGTGACATTTGAGACTTTCTCCTTTATTCCTAGACTCTTTCTGGGCTCTTTCATGGTGAAACTTCCAATTGGAAGCTGGCTATGCACAAAAAAACCAACAAAAACCCAAGGCACAATCAGGATCAGAGCCTGGACCCAGTTTCATCAAACACCGTTTGGAACATCCCATACTATCTCTGCTCAGAAATATTTAAAAAGTCAAAAAGAACAGCAACATTTTAGAGATCTCATGTAGAAATATGTTACATTAGACCCTCTGTAGCTCAGTATTTGGAGCACAAGGCCAATGCACACCCTTCTGTTTGTCCACCTTTGTCCCTAATGGACCTCTTCCTTTCATTAGCTCGTTTTCCAGAAGGCTAACATGTACTGTTCTGTACTTCTTGCTCAACTGTTTGTTGTAATGGCATCATTGTATAAAGCAAATGCTGCTCTTAACTAGTGACTCTGGAGCAGCCTACAGGGTAACCATTTTTTATTGGTATATGAACCATTGACACCCTTTTCACTGAATAATAGGGCTTCTAGAGGTAAATATTTATAGTCCTTATAGTTTTATGTGGTGAACCTAGGGAGGCTGGGAGGTGGACTGGATGTCATCCCAACCTGAAGCCAGGTCTACACTGCAGGACTGAAAGGAAGTAGAGGTTTGGTTTTGTCCACAGTTCTGGCATCAGCTTGGTTGTTGCTGTCCTGTTGTTATGGTATGTGATAAGTGTAGCTTAACAAGTTATATAAACCAGTTAGATCACTCACTACCTTATTTATTTTCCCCCTTTTTATTCCTAGAAATCATAGGCTATTAATTCCATTTCCAAGCAAAAATTTAATTCTAAGTGAACACAATACGTGAAATTGAACAGTATCTACAAACTCAGAAAACAGTTTCTTGAATAACAAATATTTCACTGTAGGTTGAAAAGGACTACAAAGGCAGTATCACACTGTGAGGATAAAAAAATTATGTTGCAAGGCATTTTAAGAGAGTCAGATGAGAACAGAAGCTGTTGAAAGGGACATGTCTTGCTAGAGGTACTTCAAAGTGAAAGGAGGCAAGCCTCGGAGGGCAAAGAAAGCTCACTCTCTAAGACGAAGATTTCACACTTAATTGCAGGTTGACAGCAAGGAGGGTGCATGCAGGAATTCATCCATTTACAAATGTTGGAATAAAAGCAAAAATAGAAGAGGAATTCTCTGTAATTGAAGAATAACACCCTCTGCACCAAATATTGCAAACATGCACACGAAGGATAAGTTTTAATTTACTAGAGAAATATAGAACCTGGGTCAGAGATGACCAAATAAATTTCCTACTTGTCATGATGGCATTTGACTTCTACAGCTGTCACTGCTCAGGACGTCATCACTTGAATCACTGACTGCTTCAAACAGTAGCTCCTTGAATCTTATTCTGCCTTTAGGATTTTCTTGAGTTTGTGACGTTCGAGACTGTTTTCTCAAATAATACCATCTTCTGTCAATAAATCTTTGGGTAAAGGTTTATAGGAAGACTTCATGGTTGGGTTTTTTTTTTTGTAGCTAACAATGCGCCCTCAATTTCATCCATTCCCTTTCAGGAAGAGATTAGAGCTGGAAAATGTTAGATTATCTACTTGAAATTTTCAGAAATCTAAAAATGCAAAATTACGGTAATCAGAAAAGACAGTCTAATATATATTTTCTAACACTGAATTCTTGAAAAAAACTTTTCTATCCATTTAATCAGATTATTCACCACTGAGTACTCATTTAGGGGCCAACACCAATATTTAAACAAATGCTTACTCATATTTCCAGTGAGTGCCTAGCCTATTTAGAGGTGGAAGTAAGGAGAAGATTCAGCATAATATATAATTGGCTGCTTCATTATGCAAAGTAGAGTTGAACTGAAATAATTTACACCAAATTTCTTTTCCCTAGAAGTTAAGCACCCTTTCCTTATTTTACAGTATGTTCAGTGCAATCACTGAAATGGTATCTTTCTAATATTTGCCCTGAAACATTAAATCTAATTCCAAACTGTGCTTTATACAGCTGAGGTGTGACATATAGTTCAAGAGAGGAGCTCATCACAGTGGCTTCTCAGCTTCTCCAATCATCTCAGCTAACTTCACAAAACACAACACAGCACATCTCCCATTATCACCATGTTTTCTGATAGATAATGTGACTCATGTTGTGCTCTTCCCCTCTTTCCCTTGTAAACATTAAAACATAATCTGGAATATGTGTCATGGATTAGTTTGTCACAGATACCATTGGTCAGGTGAATTAGACATGTTTTCTATTACAGCTGTATTATGGTCTGATGACAAGAGATGCCTCTGCCGAAATCAAGGTAAAAATGAGACCATATGCAGGCTCTTGTCTATTTCAGAAACCTTTTTTTTTTCTAATTTGAAGCCAGATGAAACAGTAGTTCATAGATAGACAATAGACCTCGGCAATTTTAGCTAGAAAATCTCTCCAAGGGCTTTCATGTCAATCTAGTTCAGTTTTTCCCTTTCTGGTTTGTTTTTCTAAAACAAGTGGAAGACATATTATGTCAAAACAAATTTAATCCATTGTTCTTCTCTGTTGTCTGGTCTTATTCCAGTTATAACCTGTTCTTTATCTTAAGAAGTGATCATTAAACCAATCAGGATGCTGACTCATGATCTAAAGAAAGAGGCATGGTCCTGTTCTAGAGCCCTGAAGTGGAACTTGGCATAATTTGTTTCCATCAATCTTTTGTAATACACTTTGTATCTGTATGACATATCTGTAAGGGCAGAAGAAAATACTAAAACATTTCTCAAGGGCTATATTGTTTTTATGCATTTGCTACACAAGAAAAAATGTTACTAGTTTTACTCATGTAAAGAAATTATATATTTATATCTCTCTGGGTTATCCTAAAATAATACATGTAATCCTGAGATTGTGCTGGTGATAAACACCACATGGTTCCATATAATGGCATTCAATGTCATGATATTTCCCACTGACATTTCTTCTCCATAGGAGAGTTTCTGGGCCATCTGTGGAGACCAGGCTTTCACACCTCTGGTGCTCGAAGCACACCTTCCATCATACTGAGACCTGTGCAGTGAACAGGTCTCAGATGATCATTTATTCCCTTTGCCTTATCAGTAGAAAAGTTTCCAAACAGAGCCAGACAGCTAGCAGAGATCCTGATATCTTCCTCAGAATGGCAGGCAGCCTCATCTTATACTTTGGTTGCCAAGAGTGCAGGAGTTTGGGCAGAAGCTCCAAGGTTCCCTAGCATGTGAGTGTTCTTGGAAAAATATGTATTAAATAATTTCTTTATCTATCTTTTTGCAAGATAAACTGAATGTCTGTCTATCCTCTCTCTTCACCTTGTCTCCATTGTAATAAAGGCAGTCCAGTTGAACAATCAGAGAGACAAAGAAGTCAGAACATTTCTCAGCAGCAGTGGGAGACCCATGGTTATATTTCTTGAAAATTTTGCAAGTGCAAAAGTTGGTCATTGCTCCAGGACTTATCTGCTGACTGGAAAGTTCCTGCCTAGGGTAAAGGCATATACACACAGGAAAAACCCCAGTGTTGATAATAAAAACACTGACCCATCCTTAGCTATTGCACTGTGCATCACATTGCTATCATCACCTCAGTGCTTTTCACTGATATCTGACAACATACACTCAGCGACAGCTGTTTTATTATTGCCTATTATGGCCATAAAGCAGAAAATATTGCATAATGCAGAGGAAACATCCTGATAGTTCTGGTGCTGTGTGAGTATGTCAATTTAATAGCATCATTTGGCTTCTGAGGGATTTCTTGACTAACAGGTGCATCATTATACACATCAGCAATTCACTAAGTAGAACAATAATACAGTGCACATTATGATGCTATAACTGACACCAAAAATGAACTCTCTAAAGAAGTGCAATAGATTGTCACCATGCTTGTAAAAGTGCTCTTTGAATTAACACAGTCTCTGGGGTTAGAAATTGTTTTGTGTGTTACTGCAAAGATCTGTGGGCTGGTTTGCCCTGATGAATTGGATAAAAGAAGGAGAAGAAAGAACTGACACTCCTTGTTAAGAAGAACCACCAAACGATTCATATCTGATACTTGTCCAAGTTCATCTCTGTTTGAATTTACCTTATACTTTCATATGCTTCATCAGGAAATATCAGGGGGCTTCAATTTCAGATGAAACAAAGATACTTTAACATGTTCATGCCTTTTCAATTCCCTTACTCTTTCTTCCAGGTAGCAAGAAAGTCACACCTCCAGTGGGGAAACAAGCAATCATATAGACAAGTGTGTGAAGGAATACTGCTTCTCCATAAGGAACTCCATCTCTCTGCCTAAACACAAACAAAAAATCTCCTAAACTTTGTAAAATTAAAGCTATACTTTGGCAAGATTCCACCATTTCAGATGAACAGCATTTATCTACAGATTCTCTCAAGAGCTACTTTTTTTTACAAAAACAGAAATAATTTTCATTCATTTTCTCCGGATACAAATCTAGATGTATAAGAGAGTTGGGAAAGAGCTGCCCATTCAAATTCATCCAACTACCAAACAAAAAATAAAGTGCAAACCAGATCATATAGAATGAATTGGTATGTATAAGGTGATTCCTCATTTCAAAATAATATTAAAGGCACTCTTTGTGGTTTTGGGAAGTTCATCACCTTCCTGTTAGTTTCCTTTTATGTTTTTAATGTATTAAATCTTCTTCAGAAGGAACTGTCTTGATAAAAAATCCACACAAAGCCTCCAGCTCAATTTAATTGACATAGAAGTTAGGTTTAGATTTGAATTAACTTTCAATCATCACTGGCATTTCCATTCTGAGTGTTCAAAGGATTGTCCAGATCTTCTATGTCCTTTGTTCAAACTTCCTTTCAGACGATTGCTCAGCCTAGAATGTCCTTGAGTAGCACCCCATTGCTCATTTGTGTATCTGTTCATTTCACAGAAGTGCAAGGCATCTTACCTGGGTGGTAAGGCCACAAAAAACACTCATGTGGTTCAGAGAATTCTACCTGAACCCTTGTCTTGATCACACTCACACCGACTAAAACAACTGACAGTTTATAACCTACTAAAAAAAAATCTTAGACTGTGTTTGATGTACTTAGAAATGGGAATGGTAAAGCAGTAGCAGAAGTTTATTAGAAACCTGAAAATTATTTTCTCATAGTTCTTGTTTCTAAGAAGCTCAGCCAAGAACCAGCACTCCTTTGCACCAGACCCCACAGCAACATACAAATGATGTAGATTTGTTCCCAAAACTTCTAGAATCTAAATATGACACAAGAACCAGCACATGAATACATACAGACAACTGGGAATAAAAGGACACAACAAAATGAGCATCAGTGGCTGCTTCTGTAGATATGTAGAATGTTGAATTAAAGGAGCACCCTGAAATTGCAAAGATCCTCATATAAACATTTCTTTACACAAGCTCCAGCTGTCCTTTCAGGCAGTCTCTTTACCCATTAGTCACATGACATTTTCATGACATAAGGAAAAAAAGCAGCATTGTGTTGAAACTATCAACATTATCAAATCTTTCTGGCAGCTGAAATGAAGAAGCTGCTAACTAGGTCTGCATAAGAATGCAAAACATGTGAAACAATGATGAAGAGGGTGAAAAGCCTTCCTGGCACCCAAGTGTGCATGCACGCAGCAAGACTGGAGGTGCAGCCTTGATGGAAAACTGCCAAATAAAAGTGTAGTTTGATATACAGCCAAGAAAATGCTGATCAATCTTTCAGAAGTCGTCAACTTCTACAAAAGATTTGCTGCTTTCTTCAAGGACACAAAGAGCTATCCTTCACAATGGAAAAAAGGATTTAAATTGTGGAGGATTTAACAGAAAAAGTGAGCTCTTGTTAAGCGTCAATAAAGAATATAGCACTAATGATAAATTTGAAATACCTGTGCCCGTTTCTCTTTTATCTAATAGCACACTGATATTTCAATGAAAGAGTAGAAAAATTAAGGTATAAAAAGCACCTGGTTTTAAGGCTTAAGTAAGTAGGCAAGACTAACATATTTGTTCAATATTCATGCCCCCTAGGAAACCATTACCTTGAAATCATTACCTTTATTTATTCTCTGGTTTCATGGATCCTGTAAACTTTTAATGAAATAATACATAAAAGTGGGTTCCATTCAGCTACAAATGCTCATTAATTGTTTGCTAATGTAACACATTTTTTTTCTATTTGCTCTCCTGGCATTATTATAATGAAGAGCAATTGCTTTATAAAGAAAGTTGTGCAAATACTGTACATCATGACTTCTTTACAATTCTACTAACTTGCCCTCTGGTGGACTTTTTTTTGTTAATTAACTTTCTATTGTTTGTCATTCCAATTAAATAGAGTACAGCAATTAGTTAAGGTGTTACATGAAGAGCTGTAAAAGCTAAAAAAATCAAACAAACCCTCCACCAAAAGAAAAATTACCCAAGAAAACCAAGAAACTTTATAAAGGAAAAAGTCTTTAAAAGAAATAAACAACAACAAAAAACCTTAAATGCCCTGAAAGCTTAGTAAAAGCTCCACAAAAGTTAATAGGAAAAAAAAGAAAAGCAGCTGATACATCATCAGTGTAGCAGTAAATTAAAAAACTCACCTGCTTTGTGTACAGATCAGTCAGATGGAAGTGATTCAAGTTTAGTATTGTTCACAGTGAAAGTACCTAGGATTTGCTCACCTGAACAATATGTCTAATTACACTAGGATAAAGACTGGCAGAAAAAACCTCTCATGCTGTGGAAATCTCATTACCTCGTTCTGTCAGTGAAATCCAGACTGAACTCTCCACAGCCACCCACAGAACTCTTCATTTCTCTCCTGCAGACATTAGGACTTTACTGCAAGTTCTATGTTACAGTAACTTGCCTTCAACAAATCCTAGGAACAGGGACATACCTAAATTGAAATCACTTAAGGAGACATAATTTATACTTAAAGAACCACATGCATCTATTTTTGGTCATGACAGGTAACTTCATTATTCTGGAGCTTGAAATGCTTATATAATTGCTTATCTAAGCAAAGCAAGGTCTCTTAACATATTATTGAAAATATTTCATTAATTCATGATGCAAAGAAGCACAGCTTTACCAATGAAACAAGAAAATACCTGATTTATTTCTAATTTTGCCACTTTTGACCTTCAGACTGAAGGTCAAAATGCCTTCAGTCGGAATGAGCTCTATGTTTTTACCAGTTTATCTCTCATTCAGAAGAGAGACAATACTTTTATAGCACTTTGGTGGTGCATTTGCGAAGAAATCCCATCACAGATTAATTAGGAAGTACAGTCCAGACAAGAAAAACAACTGTTTATGACCATCAAATTTATTACACAGTTGCCACACTGTGCCGAGACATACATACAGCAAAGGTACTGAAAAGTTCTCTGAGATCAGTTCAAAGGATTTTTATCTTTCTTGCTTGTTTCAACAAAGCAACTCAGAAATTTTGTGGTGGGACAAAACACTATCTCTTGAAAATTAATTCTGAATAAAGAGTGTGAGCAAAATGGAAAAATCAGAGCATGAAAGTAAGAAAACTCAATATGATTTATTGAATTCTGAAAAAATGTAAATAAGTCTGATCACAAAAATTCTGAATGCTTTTATGCAAATTTACTTTGGAAATTTGACCATAATAAAAATTGTCATGTTTTATTATGATTCGTGTTGTTTTTATCATTAAAGAAAAAAATTACACAAATCCAAGCCATACAGTTTTGTCAAAAGGAATTTATTAAACAGGTGTTATTTTTGCAGTCTCTTTCCTATCAGGAACTACAATAAATTTTTGAAGAATATGTAAAGTTAAGAGGTGTGATTTTTTGGGAAATCGTTGGCATTTAAGCCCACAAAGCATTCTCTGAAAAACACAAAAGCATTCAGAGAAACTGTCAATAAAGGTGTTACACAAAAGGATGAATCACTTGAAGAAATATCAGTTTTTGAGTCATGGCATATTTCTGTACAGAAGTAAAACGTACATCAAATCATTGAATACAATCAGAATAAAATTCAGGGAAGTGGAAAGAAACGGATTTTGAAATTAATAGAGATGAGTTTCTAATTAATTCTGTATCAAGTGACAGGAAAAAAAACAGTAAAGGGAAGGTTCAGCTTTTTACAAGGCAGGGAAATCCCCTGGGTGACAATAAATATTTGTGTATAGGCCTGGCTTCCTTAATAGAAATATTATCATACTGGATTAAATTTGAATTTTAAAAAAAAGAGCAATTCTAAAAAGTGCATTTACTTGACAAATACTTTTGAGTTTTCTTTGGTTTTGTGCATCATCTATGCTCTGCTATAGATTTGAAGAAAAAATGATCAATCCCAACTCTGTATTTTATATCACTTTTTTTTTTTTTTTTTCCTCCAGAAGTAGCTGAAACATCTTGTTTGCTAGCCCAGATGGAAGGCACATTGAATGTCTATAAAAGTGAAAATTACACCCTTTCCCCCACAGGAAAAAAAGAACAAATCACACTAAAATACTTACTCAATAAGAAAATTCTAGACAGAAAAAGGTGAACTTAAAATCTGTTCCCTAATCAGAGCAGACAGCGATGTCACTGCTGCCCAGGTTCTGTGAATATGTTTGAAGGAAGGAGCAACCCATCACCAGCACTTTACCAAATATTCAGGCTACCACAGTATAGCATCTCTGAACACTTTCTCCTTCCAGAGACTGATTCAAACTTCCAATGAGATCACCAGGGTGTCCCAAGTTTCAGCATCCGCTCGATGGAAAAGTTTTCCTTGGTATCTAAGGCAACACTGACCATGTGCCTGGCTCAGACCTTGCCTATCCACTTGTGCAGAGACCTCACCTCAGACACCCACACTGAGTGAAAGGTCCCTCTCCCCTCAGGGCAACACAAACTCTTCAGGCTTGGAACATGGTGGGATTTAATACTACCACCAATAGTATTTCCAGACTAATAACTGAAATAGCTCACCTCGGACTCCTTTTTGTCTTTCAAAACTCCCAGGTGGAGGCATTAACTCCACTCAGCAAGAGTTTGGGGTTTTTTTGGTGGCACAGTTAGCTGATTAAGCTCCCACCTTGAGGGCCTGCTTGGTGCTCCAGTGATGCTATAACCCAAGGTAATCCAAAAAGCCCTGCATGGAGCTGTAATGGAAACAAGCACTGGGGAAAGAGCCTCTGGGCTGCCCTCTGCCAAAGGCAGCAAGCTCTGTAGCCACATCTTCTGCCACTCATTTTCCCCAATACTCTTAATGAAGATTTACAAGCCCTTCTTTGGAGTTACAGGACCAAAGCCAAACACCTACATTGATGTGAAATAATTTCTGACTCAGCACTGTTGAGTTCTGTCAGACATGAATTTAGGCACCTAAAGCTATTTTTTTACCAAAGCTTTAAAGTTTTTCACCATAAGCTTTTAGTTAGAATTTTGGTAGGACTTTGCTTTCTATAGACAGCACTGTAGAAAAAAATTCTTTACAGGACTTTATTAAACCTTTTGTATATATGAAAGCATCTGTATTTAAACTGTTGATGTAGCTCACCATGCACACTGTCTGAGAGGAGTGTTACTATACTTCATATTGTATTTACAGTGATACATATTAGTTTTGCTGTTTATGAAAGTGGCTAATCTGGCAGCTCCTGGAGCCTTGGCACAGCAAGGGCAAGAAAGAGATGGTGGCAACAGAGCCTTCCAAAAATGCACCATTAACGCTTTCCAGTTTGACCCACAGGACCAGACTCTCAAGATAAAAAAAGAATAAATTTCTATCTCTTTGGCTACTCACAGCCTGGTTTTTACAAGGAAATCAACACCAAACACACCACATGTGTTTGGTTTGTTGAGGACTTTTCACCCCTCTTTGATTCTGAGGATTTTTACATGTGTAAAGCCAAATGCTGATACTTCCAACTCCTGAGTTCCGAAAAACATTTCGCTAAAGAGCAAAGATATACAGGTTATTAATGTCTCTGAAGTAAAGAGAAAAACAGGGCTACTTTAATTAAAGTAAGTGTAGTAAGGCCAAGAAAACTACAATATCTTTAATGATGATAAATGTGTGGCTTACAGTGGTTTAGTAACCTGCAAAAAATGCCATCCTATCTTAATAAAAACAAGAATATGCAACACCATTTCATAAAAATTTAACTTTGATGGAAGGTTTACCTGGTAAAGACTCAGAGGACCTTAGGTCCTGTTGTTCACTGGGAGTACTACTTTTTAGTAAGTGCTATGTCTCTTTCATTAATGCAGTCAAAATTTTACATTCACTCTAACAATGACTTTTTGAAATATATTATTAAATGTGAAAGGGAGACCCAAGGTGTAATTTTCCTTTCCATAATTGTCTGAAGATCCCAGAAATAATACCTGCAAGAGAGCTTACACAGGAAGAGGAATTAGTTACTGTTCACTGTCTTATCAGGTACAGATGATAAGGCTGAAAACATCCATAAAGAGCAGCATCAGATAAAAGTGGGTGTAAATTTCAGAACCGACGGCATGAAGAAACAGCTGAGGCCCAATTAAAATACAAGTGGAGTAGAAAAAGGGACACAAAGTTTAGAAAAGTCAAAAGAGAGGAAAAGGATAAAAGTGGGACACAGGCTGGAACTAAGACCAAAATCAGAAGCATTAACAAAATCCTCATATTGTGGGAAAGTGTAGGTTGTTAACACATAAGCATTTCTCAACAATTTGACTACCATGCTGGGTCCCTCCTAAATAAACATCCTTGTAATGTAGATACTAGTCACTTGCTTTTAACAAGAGCTAAACCCCAATTTACTCTGTTCCAAGGAGAAGTGAATCTTTCCAATATTGAACTGTGAGAGCAAAGAAATTACCCAAGAAATATAAATCAAGTCTGTGGTAGAAATTTTTGGGGTTGTGATACTATGTAAACAAGGAAAACGGACCATTAAAACAATAACTGCTATCACTAAAAATTACACAAAATTACACATTGAATTAATCCCATACCTCAAGCTTCCTCTAATGTCCCAGGAAGAACAAAAAGAGACATTTACTTATTTTAATGCCTGTTTTATCTCTGCATTATTACTGATCTGCATATTTTTTCATTTTCTACCAGTCTCTGAATGAGTGCCAGAGGACATAATGTTTACTGGTAGACCTAGCAACTTTAACTTCTTGGAAAAAAGTTGAGATTTTTTTACTCAGGTATGACTTTAAAATAACATCACTCAGCATCTGGCAGAAATATTTCACTCATATGACATTATTAAATACTGTAAAATAATATAAGGCCTGCTCCCTTGGGTCCTCTGGGGTTTTCTGTAAAGAAATAGTTTCCAGGGAGCCAAAATACTTTCTGTGAAGACTCCCTGGTTTCTTCCTGACACTTACAATACCTGTTGCTTTGGGCACAGTGATAGTAAAAGTCAAAAGTTTATGGGAAAGCCTTGGGCCGTTTGAAATAGTTCCATAAATCAATTGTAGCTGAACTTTTTTTGTGCAACTGGCTATAGCAAAGGGCTTAAATAAACAGTGCAGAGCCACCCAGGCCTTCAGCCTTCTTAGATCAACCTTTCATTAAAACAGGGATTGTAATTCAAGAGGAACCAATATTAGCATTTTATCCACAGATATATATGTTAATATAATAGATTATTATATTATAGATAATATATTTAATTTAACAGATTGTTAGGAATTAAGAGAAATTAAGTATATCAACCAACACATCTGTTTGAAAGTCATAGGAGATTAACAGACCATTCCTTAATCAAACTAATTTCCTTACAATAGTTTTTTTCTTATACTGTGGAAATAATGAAATATAAGTAAATTACTTTGGAAATAACAAAATATTTCACCTAAGCAGTCAAAATCTCTGTCCTTCCTCTGAGATCCCCAAACCAAATCCCTCGAAACTGTTTCTGTTTCATTATAAGATTCTCTATCACTAAGTATATTTAGTATGCTAAAAGGAAATTTAATTTTCAGAGCTAGAAGATCCGGCTAATAAAGAACAACTCTTGGACCTAAAAGCTTTCTACAAAATCCAGAGGAGTAAGCAAGAAATTGCTGATGACTCTGTTAGGCAAAACACTTAGTGTACATACACAGATATACAAACTAAAAGAACAGAGATGTAACAAAAAGAACAGGTGTAACAAGGGGAAAAAAACAGAAATATAACTTCATAATTATTTCAGCTTTCAGAACATTCCCAGAAAGTAGAACTTGCTAAATCAGGAAGTGGACAGATGTCAATCTATTAAAGAGTACTCACATCGTAACACAAAAATTCCAGTGCCCTTTTATTTTCAATGGAAAGTCCTATGCACAGAGACTAAATGAGTCCAGACAATCTTCAAACAGATTGTCTGAAATTCAGATGTTCTTCCAATGACTGCTTGCTACACTGGCAGAAATCAGGTCTAAAGGACACATTTCTGACTTTTCTACAATGGAGTCACTTTCATTACAAATCTGAAGGGACAAAACAAGTATTTCAGTAGGGCAACATTATTTTTTGAACTAAATTGTACACAGTTCTAGAACTGATAGGACAAAGGATAATGTTTTTAAATTGCTGGAGAATATCTTTAGACTAGATATGAGGACTAAATTCTTTACTGTGAGGGTGGTGAGACATGAGCTGCTCAGAGAAGTGGATGCCGCACCCCTGGAAGTGTCCAAGGCCAGGTTGGAGCAATCTTATCTGATGTAAGGTGTCCCTGCTTATGGCAGCAGAGTTAGAAATAAATGGTCTTTAGGGTCCCTTCCATCTGCAAATTGTTCTGTGATTCTATGATTTTGAACTGTCATTTGTATTAAGAAATTGTCTTATAACTTGTACAATTTTAAAATAAATTTGTCCATGCATGCTTCTGAAAATTCTTTGAACTGAAGCTAATAAAGTAAAAATTTGTTATTAAAATAACTCGTGTGTTCTGCCTGGGAGAAGTCACTGACTTTGAACTACTGTAAAAATATTTTTGGCCCATATTCACGTCAGACACTGATGCCACTGCTTTCATCAGAAGTCTGTACCAAAATATTAAATAAAAGCATGTGGAAGGAAAGAAGTGCCAAAAACAGTAATAGAAGTGCTGAAAAGTGTAAATGCACCAAGAGTGGGAAAAAAACCCTCCATATTTGAAATCTACCCATAAATATTGGATTACAGAAGAGACCAGTATTCCATTTTATTATGTTCATTTTAAATTTTTACTTGCAAAATATGCTTTCTTTCTTCTATTTTTCGCTGACTGAATGCATCAATATAGTCTTCACAAGACTATAAAATAAGCACCAAATCTTCAGCTATGTGTCTTCAAGAAAACTGAAACATATCTAAGTTCTTAAAATAGTGGCAAAAGGTAAAGACCTTTAACAACTTCTTTTATTCTTCTAGCTAGGTAAAAATATACAAAGCTTTGCAAAACTAACCAAAATCCGTAAGGTCTCTCATGAACTGATCACTGCCTGTCTTGAGTAACTGCTGGACATTCAACAGACAAGTAACAGTATTGCTTATTGCAGTATATTTTATCTGACAGAACAAGAAAGTTAATAAAAAAAGTGAAAAGAAAGGGCATTAGCATCCAGGAACTTAGTGATGTTTAAAATAGAATCGTAGGATAACTCAGCTTGGAAGAAACTACTGAAGTCTCCAGTCCAACTTCCTGCTCACAGCAGGATCATCTATGAGATTAGACAATGTTATTCAAGGTTTTATCCAGTTTGGCCTTGAAAACCACCAAGGATGGAGACAATACAGTGTCTCTAGGCAGCTCCTTTCAGTGTGTCACTTTCTTCATATTGAAAAAGATTTTCTTTATATCCAGACAGAATCTCCCTTGCTCCAATGTACACACTGAAATCTTATCCTCCCGTGGTGTGGTGTCTCTCATCACCCACCAAGCTGTGCAGCTCATTGTCTACCCAGATTCCCAGGTCCTTTTCTGCTGCTCCTGAGCCAGTCAGTCTCTAGCCTGCATTGGTGAAAGTGATTATTTCTTCCCAGATACAGGACTTTATCCTCGACCTTGATGAATTTCACAAGGTCCTGACAGCCCATTCTTCCAGCCTGTCTGGCTCTAAACAAATGGCTGGCCTGACCTCCAGAATATAGAATACAACCACTGGTAGCAGTTACTCAGGATTTATCATACAAGTGCTATCCAGAATGTGTGAAAGTATGTCAATTAGGGAAAAAAAAGAAACATAAAGAAAGAAGAAAGAATGAAACGTGTTGCCAATGATCCATTTATTTTGTGGAATGCTCCTTCAAGGCTCACAAAGGGACAAAACATTGTTCCATTTGTCTCTGACTTCATTAGAAGAAGATTTGCAAAACTTTTGCCCCCTGCTTTTTTTTTTTTTTTTTTGAAGGGTCTAGTAATGTTCTGGAAGCATGTACAGGATGTTCGGAACCTCCTTGGGGAATTGTAGCATTCAATTATGTTGAAAATAACGTCAAAAACAATCCTTCATATGCTGTAAGAGAGACAGTGTACTTTTCTCCAAAACAGATATGTCTTACATGACATGAAGATTTCTTCTTTTCCAATAGACGCTTTTGTGACCAAAAAAAACCACCAAAAAACAAACCATAAGTCAAGGAGACAGACACAGGAGTAAAATTATTCATCTTCTTGAACATTTTTTGCATTGAAATGATGAAATGCCTTTTTGTAAACTTACCAGAACTTTCAAAAATGCCTGCAATACACTGTTCCACACAATCTGCTAATCACGGACAGCCCTACAGCAACAACCTGGCATAGCCAGTTTGATGTCTACAGTAATACAGCAATAAAAAGAAATAAACACACCTCCCTTTTTCAAACATATAAAATGCTTTAATTTTTAACTAGGTGACTTTTTTTTTAAAGTATTGAGATAAGACAGGGTTTTTTCCAAAACTTATGAAAAATCCACAAATAATGTTCATTTTACTCTGCTGACATCTGAGATGTATAAGACTCATGATAAAAGATAAACCCCTCAAAACTCACCATTAATAGAGAAGTGAAATCTAAAGGTGGGGCAGGAGGAGAGAGGGGGAGTTTGCCTGTCCTGGTTGTGTGACATGGGGAAGATTGCCTTGGATAATATTAGTATATAGAGAATTGTAGCCCAGATGAAGGACAAACTTGTATCCCAAGGCTCTTCGAAAGATTTGCATTTAGTTCAGTTCTTCGCTGATGCATAATTTCAGAACACAAAATTGCATAATTTTTACAATTACAGCAGTGCTTGCATCCGCCAGGGGATGATCAATAGTCAAAACACGGGGTGGGTGCACCCGTGTCAATAGATACTAAATCTTTCCAGAGCAGAACAGGGTCAGAAGCTGAAGTGATTAGTCATTCTGCCTACCACAAGCTCTATTAAGCCCATATTTAATGCCTGGAGGCAATGTAACATAAACAGGGGTTATGCTAGAATCATGGATCACAGCACAATTCTGTTGGGAAAAATTGCACTTAAAATTGCTCTAATAACTGATTACTATATTTCTTAACCTACTTAACAGCAGGTTTAGGTAAATAAGTTACTCCTCTCTTTCCCTTCAAGGATCTTAAAATATTAGAAAGTTGCAGAAAAAGCAATCTGCAATAACGTATCTTACTTCTTAAACTCATTTCTTTTTGTTCCAAGTGTAAAATTATACTGCCTAGGTTTACACATATTTTGCATGTTCTAGAGACTAATCTTTGCAAATTAGAAATAGAATCAGGCAAGGATTTTTCTGTTAATACTACAGACCACAGTGGAATGTCAAGGATTTGTAATACAGTTTCTCTTAAAAGCTGCAAGTAGTCACAGTATGGTTCAATGAGATTCTATGACTTTCATTATCCTAACTCCTTGCTCACTCTTATGTTAAATTGCCTTGGATTTCACAAACCTACTGATTTTTGAGAAATTCCTTTTTCCTTTTCCACTTCAGAGTTGTTTAATTAAATCTTTAAAAGTTATCCTCAAAGAGCAAGATAACCTGGATGGTATTTGTTCTTTGACTCTAGAAAAGGCAGAGGTTTCCTTACCTCTCCAGGGAGTAAGAAAAGTGCAGATTCAGTGACATTGGCTGCACTGACAAGTAGCTGCACAAGGGATACATCCTCATTCCTAACTCACAAAAGTTGCTGCAAGAAAAAAGTTCCTGTATGTTTCATATGGAAAGACATTACAGATATCTAGCCATTAGGTCAGATTCTAGATAAGCCAGTGTACATTCTAAAACGAAAGAGAACTTCTAATCTTTGTTAAAAGAGTTCTTAAAATGTGGGCAATACAAGAGCAGAAAGTAGAAAAAACTCTGGCAAAACAGTTGCCACTCAGGTTTCCCTCAGGCTTGTGACACATCTAACAGATCCATATCCCTTTCACTAATAGCATCTTACCAAAACAGAGCTGTTTAAAGCAGTGCACACACCCTTTCATCTTCACAGTTCCCAAATACCCACAAAAAATACGGGGGCGGGGGGGCAAATACAATCTCCTTCGCTATGTGGTGAACTGATTTAAGATATTTCTATATAACCACAAGTTTTGAGGAACTTTAGAAATTCTCTTACTTGTGAATAGGTTAAATAGGGCTCCAATCTGCACCTGCTCAGTAGCAGCTCCACAGCAAGCTACCCAAGACAGAAGGAAAATCCCCTCTTTCCAGACATTAAAGCCACTGTGTTTGCAAATGATTCTAGACTGTATGTTCATCTTTTCTAGCCAATTCTTGAACCACAGAATCATATAGGTTGGAATAGACCTTTACAATCATCAACCTTTGACCAGTCACCACCTTGGCAAGTAAACCATAAAACTAAGCAGCAAATTCAGTAGTTTCTTAAGTTACCACACATTCAAAAAAGTGCCCACATACAGGTGGTAGGGCAGAGGTGGGTAACTGCAATGACATTCATGAGTCAGCAGCTGAAATTATTCTGTTATTATGAATAATCATAACTCTTCTCTTGCAATAAATTTTAAGAGGGTATAGGCTGTGCTCTTCCTCTTTTTTTTAATATTAAATTGACAAAAAGTTTAGTAAGAAAATCAGCTCTAGAGAGACACAATTTGCTGAGAATTCATCTTAGCTTTTCTCCCCACAGAGCAAAAATAGATATAATTTAGTTATTTAACTTTTTCATGAGAATGTTAGACTTTCAAGACATGATTTTTTATTTTACTCTGCTGGGAAAAGAGGCAAGAGAATGTGAAAAGAATCATTATATTGGCTCTCCATTTCTTCATAAAGAAGAAATTCAGAATAATAGTCAGTGATATTGCAAAACCAATTTTTTTATCTTACTTTTTCATCCTAAGGATTAAAAGAGGCAGTAGATAAGAGAAGTGATATGTTATCCTATTCTATTAAAAAAATAAAGAAAATTCTACAAGAATGGTTGGGCAAGACTAATACTAAATCAATCCAGCCAAACAGTTCAAATCAGAAATTCTATTTTCATTTTATGCGCCGACTTCTGATAATAAATAAATAAATGTATTTATTTACAAGAAAGATTTGATATCCTATTATACAAGTGCATGTTTTAAAAAGTTTACTTCTTTTTCTTCTATTTAGTTCAGCCTTGACTCTCAGTATTTGACCATGAGAAACATAATGCAAGTATTTTAACAACATAATCATTCCTCTGCTATTGGATCATGGTGTCAGAAACACAACTTTAGCATTCTAACATCAAATTTGTCTATTTGAACTATATGGACTACATAAAAAGAAATCATAGAGACAGCCTTTATGAATTGTCCTTAGTATTTTATATATAGAAAAAAGTTATATTTTACTAAGAGGGTGGGATGAGATTAAAGAAATTACGTGAAAAAACTGTAGACCACTCTCTAGAAAAATCTGTAAACCATAATGACATCCAATTCCTAAAATTAGAGTGTAAAGAAAACCCGTGTTAATGCCTGTCTAAAACTGCCAATCTTGTATTGCCAGCCTGCATAGTATAGTATGTCTAGAGGCAGCACTGCTATATTATATAAAGCCTTAACATTCAACAGCTAAGCCATCTGTAGACCTTGGTCTCTAAGGGTGGTTTATTATTAAACAGAGCAGGTTCCTGTAGAAAGCTAGGCTCTGTGAAGTGTTTTGCCAAACCAAGTGACAGACTAAATGCTGGTGTCAGGCAGAAGAGAGAAGCAGGCACACGAAGTAGCACTTAAGCCAGAGTGTTGCAGTTTCTGTTTGAAACCAGGCAGAAACACCAATTTCATGTAGTGGCTTTGGTTTGCCAATTCGAAATTTTCACCAATTTTGAGATTTCCCAGCCAACGGACCTACCTCTTGCCATGAGATAGGATTAGGAGAAAGGCAAAGAAGGCTCAAAACTTCAAAAGAGTATAAAGAAATTTTATTGACAGTTACTAAAAAGGGAAAGAAAAAGAATCAAAACAAATCCTTCAGACCACTTCTCCCCCCCACAATCTTTCCCTTGAGCACTGACAATGTAAAGAACCAAACCTAAAATTTCCAGTCAGTTTACCACCTCTGACACAGTCTTTCTACAGTTCATTCAGGGAGAGCAGTCCCTCTTGTTAAGGTTCTGGAGACTTCTCCACAAGAGGAAAAAACAGTTCTCTCGTGGCTTCTCATGACTAGCAGCCACCCGGGGGAAAATCTGCTATCATGAAGTCCTTCCCATCTCCACAAGCCTTCCCACAGCTTGTCGATGGGCCATGTCAACTTATGGGGTATTATTTTAAAAATGAACAGTTCAAAGACAGAAGCCCTCATTATCTATCTCTAAAATCATCCTCATTCCTGGGAACAGAGATCTGCTTCTTCGTCTGGGGGCAGAGGACTCCTCCTCTCTCTCTTTCTGTTCAAATTTCTCATGGGATTGCAGCTACTTTCACATCTGCTTACTTCAGCATGGAGGCTTTTGCTTGACATCAATTTTGAACACTTTCATCTCCCCATAATCTCATGTGTTATAAAGAAAAAGAGTCTTTCTCCATTGCTTTACAAGAGCATTTCAGCCCCAAGCAGGCATCTTCTCACCCCTCCCGTCTGGAACTTACCTTCTTCCCTCACTGACCCATGAGGTCTCCCTGTTGTTCTCTCACATGCTTGCATCTTGCTCCTTTCTCTTGCTCAGGGAGAACTGAAGCACTGAAAGGGTTAGCATGTTGGACTGGGTGTTCCCAACAGCTGGAGCTGCAGCTGGAGAAGCGTCTCAATTCGGATCAGCCAGCCTGAATTCAGCAGCAGCACACTGGGATGGGGCCTTCTCCCTCTCCCTGCCTGATGCTTGGGGCAGCTTCCACAGAGCCAAGTCCCAGGGTCGGCCCGGGGCTGGCTTCCAGGTGGGGGCTGGTGGGGCTCGGCTGGGTCCTGTGCTGGGCCACAGCAAGCAGCCAGATGTTAGCAAGGCTGGCTCCATCCTGTCCCTCTCTTTGGCAACCGATGGGGAAGGGGGGGGCAGACAGCCCAGGGGAAAACATGCCCAGGCCGCAGCAGGGCCGCCCGGCCCGGCCGAGACACAGGCCGGGCCAGACCTTGTTACCTTCTTGCCAGCCGGGGAAGAAAGAGGAAGTTCCCAGATTTTTCATCTTTAACATGTGTTTTTTACAGAGGTGTGTCCATTTTCTCAGTGGACCAGCCAACTGTCACACACAAACCTTTTGCCTCACCTCCCAAGCTCCTCCCTTGTCAAACTATGACACAGAGTCACCACGATATATGAAACCAGCTGCACAGAAAACTTTGCATGAAAAGCACACATGAAAATTTTGCCTCAAACAATTCAGGCTGTGCTCTGGTGACAATCATTTCATACTTCCATACAAAAGAGTGGCAAGACTAAGTTACAGAATAAAAACATGGCTTGGAATGGAAGGAACATCTAGCTCCAATCCCTGGCCATGGGCAGAGACACCAGACCAGTGTGCTCAAAGCCTCCTTCAACCTGACATTGGACACTTGCAGAGATGGGGCATCCACAACTTCTCCAATCAACCTTTTCCAGAGTCATCTCACCAGCCTCACAGTAAAGAATTTCTTCCATATATATATAATATTAGCACAACTTATTGATTTATTTCACAGATTTATTTTTACTGACATACTACTTAAAATAATTTGTATTAAGTGTTCTATTGGCCTTTCTACACAGTGTGCTGTCACATACAGCATATCTGATCTCAGGCAAAAGCTTTGTGTCAACATTTACAAGTAGTTGAGTCAAGTGCAAGCCATATCTTTGTATAAGCCAATTAACATCAAGACATCACAACTTGTGAATGACTTCCAGGGGAAGGAAAGAGATCTGTCTTACAGAGTGGCCAGCAATTTTCTGAAAGTGTACTCAAAACTGAGACAGTGAGCCACAAGGATTTGTCAAAGGCCAAGGTAAAAGTATCAACAGAAAGTACCTTTCTGGAATTCAGAACTAAGGCTTAAGTCTACAAAACCCACTTGTATTTATGTTATGACTTGAGCCAGTATGGCTCTCCCAATGAAAACTCATCTTATGTAAATGCATCCTGAGTAACAAGAACATGCTTCTCAGAGATTAACAGAACAGAAGGAGCTCTTACTTCTGAAATAGGATGTGTATTTCTTTTCTGGCACATGTCTAACATTGTTGCCTACTTCTAAGTTTCATAAAAAAACCCCTAGCATTTTTTGCAGCAAGGAAAATTTCAGGGTAACCAATACAGAAATATGCAATCTCTACAGCTGTGGAAACCCTTAAGAACACGATACTCTTATAAGGCTTCAAAAACTTGTAGAATGCACCCTTACACAGGTGCACAGACCTGCACTTTATCAGATATATAAAAGGAGTACCTTGATCTCTGTCAACCAGATAAGCCCTTCTGCAGCCACCCATTCCCATTGTTGGACATAACTGAAGCATGCTCAAAATGCCTAGACCCAGATGGGTGTTACACTGATTCTGACCTGTGGTACCTCTCTCCATGCATCCTGTAGGGAGCAAGACCAAAAGTCAAGATTTTGATCCCATTAGGCAACCATTTGTCAAAGTTAAATTCTTTTGTTTTTTATAACAGTTGATTTTATAGTCTTTTTCAGAATTCTCACACTGCCTTTACACAAGCCCAAAGAATAGAAATATTTCTATTTGCCTTAGAAGAACAATTTCTTCACTTCTAATGGTCTCCAGGTTTTGCTTCTGACAGTACAATATAATAGTAATAGTCTTGAGAATGCAGTCTCTACCACTTATAGAACACCTGTGTTCCTGAATTTACACCTGTAATTCATATTACACGTAGATATAAATTCAAGCCTCAGACAATTTTCCTATGTGTTTCAGGTATAAGTTTCACCAAGAGGTGCATATAAAACATTGAGCTAGTGCAATACTCTCCAAATCCATTCCAAAAAAACTGTAGTGTTCTTCTGATTGACCAGAGTACTGATGTATAAGTCTGAAGCCTCCACACAATCCTCAGTGCTCACTCAAGGAAGAGTGAAATGAGAACTAGCAATCCTACATTAGTAGTATAAGCATAGGAATTATTTTTCTAATGTAAGAAGCCACAGCACACTTCACGTTCAGGTTATCATTATATAATAATCTTGTCTTCCAGGATGTGGACATTCACCATCACAGAGTGCCTAGAAACTCACATGAAGGACCTCCATTCACTAGGTGTTCTACAGGGCAACCAGGAGACAACCATCTCTGTTGTGATAGTCATGAAACTTAAAAGTGGTAACTATGACAAACACAAAGGTACTGCTGACAGTTTATGGAAAGTCATTTTCAAAAGCTCCCAAGGGTTAAACAACTCCAGTTGCTGAGGAAAGAGCCCATGCTTGAGTGACTTGCTCAATATCACAAATATCACCTTGAGAGGTGAAACCAGACGTCCAAAAACTCCTTTGCTGGTGCTTTAACTTCAAGAACATCCCTTCTCTCCATTAATGTTCCAGGCTGTCATTTCTTACGCTCGGGTCACCCCACATTTTCAGCAAAGTATGTCTCCAGACACTTTCTCACTAGATTAATTGTCATCACATTGTGTCTTACAAACACTGTAGATGTAAGGCGACAAAAATAGAGGAAAAAGGTAATAACATGTAGCAAACACATCAAGATGAATGTTTCCTTTCCCCTCCCTTCCACAGAAACATTCTTTCATTTCCATGAAATGAAACTGACCTGATGCACTTATCCACAGGTTCATCAGTTTCTATGCAATTTTAAGACACACTTCATTATTCACTTGAGTCACTTGGCTGCCCTCTTGAAAACTGTCTGTAGTATTTGAATATTAATTCCATTTCCAAGAGTTCTACTCATGTTTTCTTCTCCCGTGTGTCTGCTTGGGCAGATCATTAATTAATGAATCACTACAGATAACAGGTTTATATTTAAGTACTCGGTGATGCAGATGCCTGAATCTATTAACAAGGAAAGCCTACATTTTGCCTTTTTGCCTGATGACTTTCACTAGGAAAGCCACTGTGTAGGCACAAAATGAAGCAGGGTTGACTTTATTGCTTGTAATTCATTTCCATTCAGACTGAAGAAGTGTGAGACATCTGGTTAAACAACAGGCATATGGAACAAAGGTGTACTTACAAGCCTCAATAGACTTTTACAGTAACATTTGTAATTTGACAAGTAGTAAATAAAGCTTTAAGCAAGGCAGAAGATACTTTATCTGAAGGAACACTCTAAGTGTCTACTAGAATACCATAAAATTTAACTCTCCTACTGCTCACACAATGAGTAGAGTCAAACCCTAGATCTCAGAAGTAGGCCAGTAAACCCAAAGCCTTATTTACATCTTATCACAGTTCATTTTAAAAAGTCCCTGAATAGCAGCTTCACTCAAAACATTAGTTATTCAGAACTTCAAAAGAAGCGAAATACTGAAAGTTTCAGATTATTGATATTAGTTCTCTGTCCATGACAGGAACAGCAAAGCTGAGAAATAAGCTGGAATATTCAATGCCAATAAAAAAAAAGATTTAAAGAACAAAAACCAAACAAAAAAAAAATCAGAACTAGGGCATGTTTGGAACTCCATTTGAACAATTCCAAGGCAGCAAAGTCTCATATTGCTTAGAGTTTACAGAGAAACTAATTAGATATTCAAATTGCAGACTGGATACTGGAAAATAGAACAACTAACACTTCATTTTCTCTTTACTAAATGCCTGGCAGTCATGGCCTGCCAATCTTAATTTCAAGCCCAAATGATTTTAGAACCATAACAAGAGAGTCTGTAATGTATGTGATTTGTTTATACTTTAAAAATTAAATGGGGGTTTTATTATTATTTTCAACAGATTACTTAAAATTATTTTCCTGATATATTGATAAAGGTGAAGAAGTATTTAGAGTAACAAGATATCCAAGCAAAGAAAAGTCAATTTCATTTCCTCGTACTTAATGCAAACAAATTGCCATAGGTAAAACTTTTGGGATTTTTCTCTGTTCCAGTGGAACCAATGCATTAGTAACACATGATATTAAAAACAGTCACCACATAGTGAGCAGTAACTCAGGAACTGTGGAAAATCTCTTTGGTATTTTGCTGTTTAAACCAGATTTCACCCAGATGCTAGGTGCAAGTAGTGCTGCTTAGTGATGTACAGGTCCCAAAATAGTTCTAAATCCTCTGGGCTCTCTGATGAGAAGGCAGAGAGCTGTAATGTATTCTCTATATTCAAAGGTTTCAGTTCAGCTCAAGGTTTCAAGAAACAAGGATGGCCTGGCTATGTTTTCCTGGCCGTGAATGCAGCCCCTGCACTGAAGATAGGATGGGCGAGGAGGGACAGAGAGCAGGAGTCCAAGGACACCCTTCAGTGATTACTAAGGCACAGTAAACAGGAGCAATCAGGAGACTTGCAGCAAAAATATAGCTGTGAACCTCAGCAACATGGTGTGCAAAAAGTAGGTGTGCCAAGGGGCAATGTCATACAAATTTTTCAGAGGACAGGAAAGCACAGCAAAATCTACACAGAGAAGTGTTTTTCTTGTGCCCTTCTTTTACCATTTTGACTCATTACAAGCACAATTTTCTCAAGATGCATGAGTACACAGATTGTTGGGCTTTTTTAGTAACCCAAACACTGCCTTACCATTCATATGGAGTATACTCTAATTAAAAAATAAATTATACAAAAAGAACAGTGTTAAGGAGTCTTCTCTTGAGCATGAGGATACAGTTGCTCTCTATGAAAATATATAAGAAATTTCCCACTATTTTCTTGCTTTGTAAAACACTATTTTTATAAATTTCCCTTTACAATAGCCTTTTTCTAACAACTGAAATAAAACAGACACACAAAGGTAGCACTACTGCTTGACAGACCTTTTTCTTTTCCCTCAAACACAAATATAGGAACATGTGGGATTTGCTACAGCAATACAAGGAACACTTAATTTTACCACTGCTTTCATTATCCCTTCCTGGGCACAAGGGCATAAGAAGGAAATTGATGTAGCTCCAGAATACAGAAAAAGAATAATTTTGTTAATCACATTTTCATTTCACCTTTACTCATGCAAATCTTTCAATAATATGAGAAGTTTTGCCTAACCAGGCTGCGTAAAAGCCAAGGACTGGTTTCAATATTTTGTCTTGGATGAACAACTTTACCTATGCACCATGTAATTCAAGTCAAAGAATCACAGAATTGTTATGGTTGGAAGGGACCTTTGTAGATCAAATCCAACTCCCCTGCCAAGGCAGAATAACCTAAAGCAGGCAACATAGGAAGTCATCCAGGTGGATTTTGAATGTTTCCAGAGAAGGAGGCTCCACAGCCTCCCTGGCCAACCTGTTCCAATAATCTGACACACACAATGTATAGAAGTTCCTCCTCATATAGACGTGGAACTTCTTGTGTTTTAGGTTGTGGTCATTGTTGCTCATCTTGTCACTGGGCATCACTAAAAAGAGTCTGGCACCAACCTCTTGGCACTCACCTTTGAGATATTTACATGCATTAATGAGATTCTCTCTGTCTTCTCTTCTCCAGACTAAGCAGGCCCAGCTCCCTCTGTCTCTCCTCATTAAAGAGAGGCTCCAGACCCCTCATCATATTTTTGGCCCCTGCTGGACCCTCTCCAGTAGCTCCTTATCTTGGCTGTACTGAGGAGCCCAGAGCTGGACACAGCACTGCAGATGTGGCCTCACTAGGGCTGGGTAGAAGGGGAGGATCAGCCCCCTTCCCCTGCTGGCCACACTCTTCCCAATGCACCCCTGGATACCATTGGCCCTCCTGGCCACAAGGGCACTGCGGGCTCATGGTCAGCTTGCCATCCTTCAGGGCTCCCAGGTCCTTCCCAGCAGAGCTTCTCTCTAGTATGACAGCCCCCAGATTGTTCTGATGCTTGGGGTTCTTCCTCCCCAGGCGCTTGGCGTTCTTCCTCCCCTGCACTTCCCCTCACTGAACCTCATCAGGTTTGTCCCAGCCCAAGTCTCCAGCTGATCAGGGTCCCACTGAATGGCAGCTGAGCCTTCAGGTGGATCAGCCACTCACCCTTTTCATGTTAGCAGCAAACTTGCTGAGGGTGCACTCTGTGCCTTCCTCCAGGTTTTGATAAACAAGTTGAATAAGACCAGATGCAGTGTTGCTCCCTGGGAAATGCCATTGACAGCAGGCCTCCAAATGAACTCTACTCCACTGCTCATGACCCTCTGAGCTCTGCCATTCAGTTCTTGAGCAACCTCACTATCCATCAATCTAGCCTACATTTCCTGACCTGACCTATGAAGATGGTGTGGGAGATAGTGTCAAAAGTTGAGGCAGACAACATCCACTGCTCTCATCAACCCACTCTGCCATGTCACCATTGAAGGTTATGAGAAGTCAATTCACATAATAGCCAAATTCTGTTGCATACTTCCACAGACACATATGAGACAGCCTCTGATCCACACAGTTTGCAATCTAACTAAAGAAAATATGAACAAAGATAAATGCTTCAAAAATCATACAAAGGGAGAGAAATTGTAACTACAGATGTGTTCACTATATGAATTACTTAAAGCTGCTGATTTCTGCCCCTCTGCCAGAGAATAGCTATGCACAGCATAGAAATTAATATGCTGCTATTTTCTGTTCCCTTTTCCTTATTTTTCTTTCTTTTTTTATAAGATCTCCATGTAAATTTTCTTGCTGATAGTGAGAAGGATTTGTGCTTTCATGCCAGCAACCTTCAACAAAATTGTCTGGTAAGTGTGAGCTTTTAACAAATTTTAATAAGGATTCTTGTAATCAATGTTATCTTGACTAGTGTGACTGTAAGGTCTATTTAATGATAGAAAAAAAAACCAGCTGGGTCAATTAGACATTTCATTTTCTACTCAGTGTTACCACTCTTTCAAAAACATCCCTATCCAGACACTTCCTGATTATCACTTTTTCAGAAATAATAAGGATTAGCTAGAAACCTGAAAAAAAAAGAGAAACATTTCAACTGCAGCAAAGGCTCCGTGTGCTAGACACAGTTTTTAATGAGCAATCTGCAAAAAAGTTATCCTAGAAATATTATAAACATGTCATTAACAGGAAAAAGAAACCTCTTTATTTCCTTTTTTTTTTTCCCCACAAAAGATGAAAGTGTTCTAACACTCTTAAGAACACCTTCCATTAAAGAGATCAGCCACGTTAAGGACAATTTGCCAGGGCATGAAGCCCCAAAACCCACTTTGGATGCTCACTTTTGAAAATCTGTGCTCACTTGTTGAAAATCTTTTAATTTCCCAGTATTATCAGTGCTTCATTGGCTGAGCAGTACCTAAGATTTAGTAATTTATCAGGCCTAGGGGATGCACAACCTAGACATTTCTGGGCTTCTGGTGCAATTTGACTGTAGAGTACTATCAAGTCACATGTAATCCCACACAAAGCACCAAAGAGATGTCTCCTTACACATCCAGAAACATTATTTGAGTTTTTGCTTGGCACATAGGAGGCCAACGTGCTAATTCCTTTTTCTGCTTGATCTATGACAGAAGTCTGTACTTAGGCCTGTCAGTGCACTGAAGAAAAGCTCTGTCATGGTCTGCCTCTGAAGTTGTTCTGTTTTGTAGGAAGCACGTGGCTACTCAGGGAGCAATAGAGAAAGCAAAAGAAGAATTCTGTAGATTGGTTGTTAGGGCATTCACCAGAGAGGCTCAAGCCCTAATCCCTGTTCTGATAAATATTTCAGGATCTTTTCTCTCTTACTGAGTCTTGTCTACTTTGTATAAAATCCTTAAATATTATTTGAATTGGGATCCAAGTATCTCAACTGCCCTTTTATAAATGCAGCAGTATTATCTCTTCAGGCCAGTAAGTAGCTGACTGCTTACCCGAAGCAGAATATTCCCAACAAGACGGACTGAATGAGCCTGATCTTAAAGCCCTTATGGCTCCAAAGCTACAGTGGTTTAAGAAAATAGATGCTTAATTCCTCTGTTATAATCTAGTCAAAAATGTTAATGATTGTGGTATCCTACAACATAAGTAGATGTATAAGAGAGAGATAAATAAGAAATTTTGTCTTTTTTTTTTTTTAGGAAAGTGCTGATTTGATCTAAATGATATCAACATCAAGAAAAAAAGAAAACTACTTAATAGGGGGAAATGGTAGTTATTTATTAAGAAACAGAAAGCCCCAGGTCATATCTTGTCTCAGCCTACTGTCACAGTTCCTTAAGTCTATTTTCATACACGCTGCTGATAATTCTGCTTGCTGGAAATACGATTGTCTGTGCAATAACACCCATTCGTGCTTTACAAACACAATAATATTTGTCTGTAATGGCTGGCTTGGTAAATAATGGAAGTGTGTCCACATCAGTCTCAGTAAGGCTTTTGACACTGTTTCCCATGGTATCCTCGCACAGAAGCTGATAAAGTATGAGTTAGATGAGCCTAGACTGAGTGAGGTGGACAGAAAACTGGTTGCATGGCTTGGCCCAAAGGGTGATCAGTGGCATGAATTCTGGTTGGAGGCCACTAACTAGCAGTATAACCCAGGCATCAATACTGGGTCTGATCCTGTTAAACACCTTCCTTAATGAACTGGCTGAAAAAGCAAACTACACCCTCAGAGTGTTTGCTGATGATACAAAACTGAGAGGACTGGCTCATACACTAGAGGGTTCAGCCATCATCCAGGGAGACCCTGGCAAGCTGGAGAAATGGAATTACAGGTACTTTGGGAAATTCAACAAGGAAAAGTAGCAACTCCTGCACCTGTGAAAGAACAACCCCAGGCAAGTACTGGGGACCACTCAGCTGCAAAGGAACATGGCAGAAAACGACCCAGAGTTCCCAGGGGATACCAAGTTTTACAGAAACCAACAAAGTACCCCAGTGACTGAGAAGGCTCACAGTATCCTGGGCTGCATTAGGAGAAGCGCTGCATCAGGCCTAGCAGGGTGATCCTTCCCATATACTGGCGAGGCCTTGCCTGGAGCACTGTGTCCAATTCTGGAGTCCTCAATACAAGAGAAAGATGGAGCTGTGGGGATTTGGACTTGATGGTGCCATCTAACTTGAGGTTTTCTTTGGTCTTATAATGCCAGAGAGGACTCAGCAAAGGGTGGCTAAGATGAGGAGGGGACTGGAGCATATCTCCTGCAAGGAAAGACTGAGAAAGTCCAGTCTGGAGAAAAGAAGGATCAGGGTGGGATCTCAGCAATGTGTACAAATACCCAAACAGAGCCTGCAAAGAGGACAGAGCCAGGCTTCTCTTAGGGGTGTCCAGGAGGCCAGATGACCAGATGCAATGAGCAAAACCTGGAAAACAGATGGTCCCATCTGAACATCAGGTCACACTTTTTTACTGTGATGGTGACTAAGCATTGGCACAGATTGCCAAGGGAGATTTTAAAATCTTCCTCCTTGGAGATACTCAAAAAACATCTGAATGTAGTCCTGGACAATCAGCTCTAGCTGACCCAGCTTGAGCAGGAGGATTGGACCAGATGACCCCAGAGATCCATTCCAGTCTCAATCATTCATATGATTAAATACTTTATACTCATCATATTTAACAGTGTTCTAGGGTGCACTGGACTTCTTATCACTACAACGGCCTAAATCCCATCGCAAATGCCCTTCCAGGGATTTCTAGTGCATTCAAGTGCTTTGTGAAGCATCTCATTCTGAGATGTGGGGATGTCTGAATTGTTCATGTGAATTTTTAAACACAGTTTTCTACCTGAACAAGAAATCCTTCAGGGGTTCAAAATCCTTGTGTGCTTTTTACATTTTATTTATGAGTTTCCACTGTACTTACAGATCTGGGAACCAAACTTACAACTGACATAGAAACATCTATTCTTTTATCCCTGCCACTTTGCTAGCTGAGAAGTAGCTACCATCACTAAGGAGTGCAAGGTCTTGCGAGTATCTAGCTCAGTGTCAATGACCACCTGTGACAACCTGTGTATCTGAAATAAAAATACCCTTTAAAACACATGAAAAAGGCATGAATTCCTATCCTCTTGGAAGCTCATTTCTCATAAAATCAGAAAGAGCAACAAATCGCTATGTCTGCCAATAATGTTAAAATAATTAATGTTTCAGTAAATGTAGGTTTATCTGCTGGGCAACTTTAAATGCAGATATGTCTGCCTATACTGACTCTAATTAAAACACCTAAGAGAGCACTTCTATTTCCCTCAGCAAATCAAATATTCACCAAGCTAGTCTCACACTGTGAGCTGCAGAAGATGGTTCAAGTCCTTCCCTTTGCAGCTCTCTGCAGAGAGACCAGCTTCAAGCATACTCTTGGTTCTTGAAAAGCAATAAATAATTAACATGGTGGGTGAAGTATATCCACTTGGAAAAATAATTCTTGAAAATTAAAGATTTGGGAGAATAAAAATATACTAGAATTGCTGAAGGGTGCTTGTCAGAGGAGATTCAAAGCCAAATCCAAGCTGAATCCAAAGATTCAAATACTAAGTCTTTACCTACATGAAGTAATGCCCTTATTCTGTCCAGTAGTGAGGTGATAGCCAGGATGAAAGTGAGTGCACTCTGCTTACAAATACTGAAAATCATTATTCCACCATCAGCTCTTTTCTGTGTATATGCACCTCTGAAGGTGTAGCTTCTCCAATCTTTTCTTTGGCTATTTATGTCCAAGTCTCAAAAGGAATTGTAAGGCTAAATTTAACCTATTTCCTTCCTAGCCAGGCTTGACTTGAGGCTTTAGCTCCAAGAACCAATCCTGATGCACTCATAATGCCTTGTAGGAAAATCTTGAGTCTAAGCTAGGGCACATCCTTCTGCAGTCTCTCAGACTGGTCAGCTCTGAGAGCAGAGCCAAAGTACAAGGCCTACAGTAAGTGTGGTGGGTCACTAGAGAGAGAGAGAGCATTCCAGTCCTGGAATACGCATATACAGGATTCAATATAGTCATTAGGCCCACAGCATGCAAATTCCTATTCCAGCAAGCCCAAATCACAGCAAGGAAGACAACTGAGGAAACAGAGGAACTAAAGCAGACTCCTCTTTGTTCCTCCTCTCAGTGAGGAACAGGAAAATAGAAGCAGAATGATGTGCAATAAAATTTTATATCGTCAGATCTGCAGATTTTAAAATCAAATTAAAAAAAAACCTCCTAAAACTTATTTGATGTTAAGCAGTGTTTCTACCAACACAAGTATTGTAGATACAGCTGTAAGATTTCTTCTAAGCATATTCTCCCTCGAAATAAAATGTTCCTATGGTGAGAGGTGAAGTGAGTAGTACAGGGTAATCTGACTTAAATGTAACACTGGTGAGATTCAATCCAGCCCAATGAGGGTCTGCCTTTGACATGCCCTTGAGATCACCTTTATAGCTGCAGCTCACACTTGGGCAAAATAATTTTGCTGTCAGTTCCATGCCACAAGACGTTCAGCATGGAATAACATTTTCCTGTTTCTGTAGAAGCTTCAGTTAATGATTAATTCAAGGATACAAATATGCTCTATTTGGTCCTTATGTTTCAGTGCTGGAGAAAATATTATCCAGGACATAGAAATTTTAAGGACAGTCAAAGACTGGGAAACCAACAACAACATCAAAGCCACTTCTGTGGATACATTAAACTGTTACTGTTAAGGCAGCAAGAAAACACAGGCAGAAGCCACAACCGTGTTGAAAATCCCATGTGAAAGTAGATGAGGAGTAAAACTTGGGATACTAACAATCTGTAAAAATTCCGCCCCCATTTTTTTAATTTTTTTTTGTATCTTTAAGCAAAAAAGAAGTCATCTACCAGGTAGAAGTTTGCAGGTCTTCGTATTTCCACTCGTAATTCAGTGCTCATTATTACATATTGATTGCTTAAGGAAAATAGGAATTTTAACCATTATACCGTTCATTGCCCTGTTAATTGTGAATCACAAATACAAATGGTTTAAAGGTTCTTTTGTCCTGTTGCAAATATGAATAAAGAAATAAAGAAAAAATTATCCCTCTCTAATTTGTCACTTGTGATCAAAAGATCAAATAGGAAAAACTTATTAGGGCAAATACTATACGTAGAATGAATTAATACTACAGTCATTTGCCTTGTCTAAGAAATTGAATCATGGAAGCTGTGCCATAATTTGTAAAAGCAATGGCAATAAATGATTTGAAATTTAATGCACTTGATCCACAGGAAAAAATTAATTTCTCTTTAATATAAAAAATATTCCAGAGGTTTCATTGTCATTCTAGGCAAGGTAAAGAATGAATACTCCTGATACGAAAGTAATTATGAATCATGCACTGAAGAGTTTAAATGAGAATTGTAATGCACTTAGAGAAAAAAAAAAAGAAATTGACTGAGAATTGGTTTCATTAGAGAAATACAGCTAATATTTATGCATTAGAAATTGATGCATTTATCTAAAAGAGGATATTTTATTTTGAAAAAAAATAATGACCTTTAAAATATTTTCCTAAAAGTGACATTAAGGAATCTGTTCCTACCTGTTCATCACTGCTGCCACCATGAAACCACAAGTTTACTGGTCACAGTCAGGACTTAGCAGGCCATTGTCCCAAACACTGAACAAGTGTTTCATACTAATAACATCCACACACAGTTCAGCACCTCCAGTCATATATCAAGATCAAATTCAGCAAAGCGATGGAACTCACCTTAATTTTGAATGTGCACACCATTATCTACCAATTCAGTGAAGCACAGAACTAATGCCACTATGACCCATTCTGTTTCTTTGTCTGATTTCAGTCTAAGTCCATTTTGTCCTCTATGTCTTCACAGAGTGGTTAAGTTCCAAAAGAAATTCTTCCTTTCAGGTTCAAAGATATAAATTTTTAAAAGGAGACTTAGCTATTTCAGGCCCAAGCCATTTGAACTAAAGCATACTAAATCATTTGGAAATTAAGTATACTCTCCTTTCTTTCTATTATAGTCCTGCCATAGCTACATAATTCAGAATAGCAATATCATGAATGTATATCATAAATATCATTATTACAATTAGTAGGACTTAGAGACATATAGCTCTAATCTTATGAAATTTTTCATGTGAATGCTTTTTTAAGAAATCTCTAAAATGGCACTGCAGATTTCCATCTAATTCCCAGAACAATACTTTATTCTGTTATGAAATAAGTATTTTATACATATTTAGCTAACATCACAAACTTACTTCACTTTCTTATTTTAGAATATATTCACAGACTTAAGACATTATTCTATTAAATTCTTCCCAGAACCCTATGCTGTAGTGCTGCAGCAGTATGCAGTTAATTTTCTGCAATATGACTTTAGGGTCGTCACATTGAGGCTGTTTCCAGTTAAAAGAGGAAAGACTTCCAGAGACAACAGACCCATATGTATTTGGTTCTACTTTTATTTTCATATCTAGGGAGAAGTCCAACTCCAACTTTTCCATTCAGCTCATCTGCACCATGCTAGCACACAACGTGCTAGGATTGTGAAAAGAAAATCACTACCACATTTAAAGGCTTACCCACTTAAACTATTGGTCAGATACTTCAGTACTTCATATATTTTTCTTAGAATCATATGCCACTCTCCACTGCATCAGAAATACTGTGTTTTCTTCTAAACAGGACAACTGGGATATGAAGTCCTTTACAGCTGAACTGTGTATCATATATATCCAGCCAGTAACCCGTATTTAAGTCACCAGCCTGTCTTTCTGATATTCTCTCCCCACTTTTCAGTTTTACTGTCTTCAAAGTCTGCTTCTTCAGAGAGAAGCAAACTCACTCAGCAATGGAGATCTTCCCCAGAGAAGGGAACCATTCTCCCTAATCATTCAACAAACCAATTAAGAACTTGTCTAAAGATTTTCCTTGAAAGAAGGGGGAGATGAGGTACCTGCATGCAGATATGTACATTCTAGAAGAAAAGGAGAGGGAGACTAAGAACAATCATGCAATTTGGTACACACAGAAGTGATACTAAAAAGCTACATGAGCATATTTTTCACTTCTTCAGGAAAAAACATACCAACAATTACATCAAAAGCTTAAGGGTAGACATAAGAACACTTTTAGGCTATACTAAAGATATTTAGAGATAGTTTCTACAATTGGTGTAGTAACTGAAGTTTCATACATAAGAAAAATATATTATTTCTTAATGTGAATGAAATGGCTTATAGTTTGGGGATCCTTCTGCCTCATGCACTTCAAATTTTTGTTACATTATTAGTTGCCATTTACTTCATTCCTCCTTCATGGCTCACTTTTACTCTATCCATCCACCAATACAGCTGACATATCATGACAGTTCTTGCTGATGTTCCTCATGAACTGTTGGTTAAATGTCACTGGCTCCTCACTGATTTATAGATACTTTAAATTATTGAAGCATTCTTTTACTTGCTACTTATTAAGTCTATTTCCTCATATTTCCCAGATCCTCATTCCCATTTATCTCACTTAGCTGACTCCCATACTCTTTCTCTTCTCCCTTTTGTGTTGAAGACTGAAACAAAGTGGATGCTGAGAATGTTATCTATCTTCATGCAATCTATTATTTAGATTCTTCATTTTAAAGAGACTGGATGACTCAGGGGAATTTTAATTGGATAAAACTTTCCCTGCTTGGTTGCTGGGTCATGTCTGTTATAGGTCACCAATGACTAAAAACTGGTCTCTGCATAACAAGTCAGTGATTTCAGGTGTTCACAAAGATGATGGAGGAATAATTCAGTGCAGATCAAAAGTGTTCTGCTCTTGCTGAAAGTCTGAACAGAATTTCTAATCATACCTAGATCAGCTGAATAAAAACCAGCCACACAGATAGAGCTAATGGTTTTTCATGACAGAAGGGCCTTGCTAAATGGAAAAAGGAAATTAAACAACTTTACAAAACAGGATGAGGGAGACTCAGGCAATATGTGAGTGATTAAACCAGTATCATCCACGCTGTATTTTTTTTTAATATATAAAAAATTATTTACAACAGTTGGAGGTCTGAAATCTTTGACCTAACTCTTTTGTACTACTTTTTTAGTAAAAGTGTAAAAAGGCCTCATTGCAGCACAAGGCAACACCATGACAACTATCAGTTAATACCAAAAGTACATATAGAAGAGATCTTTAAAGAGAGCATCAGATAGAGTTGGGCAAGTAATTACAGGTAGACAAGTGCAGTGAGGCAGATTCACGAGAGGAGAGCACTCTGCATAAGAACACATATCAAGCTTGGGGAGAGGAAGAATCCAGAAGGCCTGTTCTCAAATCTGCTTTTACTAACACATCTATTTGCATGATAATTTTTCATAAATTCAGCTTTGCTCCTGAATTTTCTGCTTTTTTTCCTGGAAACCATTATAACACTGAAATTCAAATGTATTTGTTTTGTGCCTCTGTTGTTGCATTGTCTTTTTTCCCATCCACACAGCAACAGTACACTCTCACTGTATGTTGCTGCTTGAAAGCAGAGTAGAAGCAGACATAACCTCATCTTCTTTAAAAGTACAGAATCAGTGAACAAATTGTCTTAATCCCACACACACACACAAAAAAAAAAGCCAAGACAACAACAAAAACTGAGATGACTAGAGATGGCTACGTGAATTTTCCAAGACGGAATAAGTTTCATGAGTATCAATCAACACATCATTCAAGAGGCATTTGGCTGGAAAGGTCAACACAGGATGTCGAAAATGCATTCTATAACAGTTAAATAGAGTAAGAAATAGATATCATGTCCTCAGTATATACTGATTTCTGTAACAGAAAAGCAAAACAGTATTTGGTGAACAGATGCAGCAAAGTTGCCAGCACTAAAAATTAGTGTACTATCATGTACACTCAACAGTCAGTCCTTCTTAAAATAGGAAATGGAGGAAATATTTATTTTATTTTTAAACTGATGTTTAATCTTTGCAGAAGAAATACAGTCTTTCCTATGGGTTGCTCTTAAAATATTGCATTACTTCTGGTAATAACTAATTTAAGCTTCGATAATAATAACTTCTTCCTATAAAATGCTTTAATATGAGTGTTTTCTTAAAGGATGTTACAAAGATCATTACCTTATGGCCATTCTAAAGTAGAGGAACAAGGCACGAAAAGATGAAGCTCCATGACCATTGTCCCCCATTGGTCTTTGAACAAAGAAAGCTTCCTAGACCTATGCCCTCTTAAACAGCACTTCTTTAGAAAAAATTTAATTTCATTCCCATCAACATTAGAAACAAGATGGTGATTTTTAAAAATGTGTCTTACAGGAAAAAAATAACCCTCAGAAAAGGAACATAAATATCAAAAAAAGATAGCCTGGAGCAATAAATCCATCATCCATAAGTAATGATTTATTGAGAAGACGGGACAAGCACTTTTCTAGATGCAGCTAGAAGACATTTATCCCCCAGAAAAATCAGTTTTCAGTACTTGTTCTGTTTCACAGGATGTTATGGTAACACCAGAGGATGCCTGCCCAGTTTGAGGAAGCAATTTGCAATGGAAGCTTTAAATTACCTCAGTCTTTGTAAAATTGCAACATTTTGCAAGGTTTAAAGAAAATAAAAGTAGAAAGGATTTGGGTGAGATCAGAAGCAATGGCACAGTGAAAATGTGAAGCCAAGGCTGTGACTGGTTCTGTTTGTCACGCTTTCCTTGACAGCCTTTGGATAGTAATCCTGGCCAGAGCTCTAATTTAGATAATTACATTTTTTTAGCTAAATTTCTCCCTCCAGTTTCAGCTGGCTGGGGCTTTTCTTTCTTTCTAATGTGAACCACATGCAGAGTTAAACTGAGTAGTGTTAAGCAGCTGCTGCATTTCATTCCAGGCAGGTTGCCATTGATGGATCTGGCTGTATGACATTGAGGGCCACTGAACTAAGATGAGAGTACATGGAGTGAATACTTAACCCCAATGAATCAATAGCAGAACTTACTTACAGTTAAGGTAGGATTTCATAGTTCTGTGATTACTATATACTTTGAGCAAGTCACTGAATTTCTGGTTCCCTTTCTTATGCAATGTATATATTCCCTCTGGTACAAAAGCTTCTGCTTATGTTGTGGTAATGTTCTAATACAGATGGAGTCCAGACCTCAAATAAACATCAAGGCAAAACCAGATTGTGCCTGTTGCTCTAAATTACCAAGTCCAGAGAAATTCCGAAATTCAAATGTGGTTACACACTATGATCCGCTGAATATTTTGCCAGAGAATTCTTTAGAGTTCTCAGTCCTGCTCCAGACTATCAAAAAAGCAGAAAAACAGTCAGTTGCTATCAGCAGTTAAAGTTAGCTTCCAAGACCGCATCAAAATCAAAATGATCCAAAGAAAAAATTGATGCAAGAGTCTTGCACTACCAGAAGAAATCAAAGGGAAGTCCATCTGTTTGGATGCACCTGCCAAATAGAAAATGTCCACTTTCTAAAGATTCTGTGCTCTTTGGTCTGAGAGCAAGCAGCACATCAGGAGGCAGATGATGCAGGATTCAGCTGGATGATATAACCAAATGCACAGTAGGCAGATGAACACACTGCTGTGCAAAAGAAAACACAATAAACAAAGATCAGCATCATAGTCAAAAGACTGTGGAAGAAGGGAAGTAACACGAGAAGAGAATAGGCATATTTAGACCCTTATTTAGTGCTTGTGATAGAGGGGTGCTATTTCAGGGACTTTAATCTCCATTGAAAGACGCTTGTAATCACAGAGGGACTTTGTTAACTTGAGTGCTTGTCACTTTTAAAAAGTTCTGCATTTTTTTCCAGGATGAGAAGAGTTCCAGGAAGTGAAGGGAAGCCCTCTGGGCTAAAACTAAATCCTCTAGGGTTGTAAAACAACGAATTCACAAATGATAAGGACTTCTAAAATCTCTAAACCTTGGATATAGGAGGCACAACAGGTTCACTGCCAGATCAGCTTCACTATCCAGGCTCAACTGAGAAAAGAGGGAAAGAAATGTATAAAACTAGTAGAAAAAGACTAGAAATTAATCAAGCAGCACTGATTGATTTAGCTTGAAGTCCAACAGTTTGCTAGAGTTAGGGGTTCCCCTCTTCCCTTCAGGCTGTAGATTGCAGCTACTTGTGTAGCTGACTACCTAAAAAGCAAGCTTTCTAATTTAGTATGGATTGCTAAATTTATTATTTTCCTTTAATTTTCCTCTTTAATCCTTATTTGTAAATCACTAATCCAGCCTTAATTGTTTCAACATCTGCTAAAGGAGAACACAAGCATCTTTCAACTTCACTATACAAATTTATTTGGAAGCACTGCAAATTTGCAAGTTTGTACTTGATCTTAATGCCTACTTACCTCCTTACATGTCTGGGATTACTCTCCCTCAGAGTAAACTTAGTATGCTGTTTCTAAAATAATTTTATTAAAAAAAGAAAAAAAATCAACAAACAACACTTCATAGAATATATAAAGCTGTTCTAAAGATCAATAAAGTACTTATGTGTTTATCCAAAGGTGAACTGAAGCAAGACTGCATCACCAAAAAGGAAGATGAGCGCCAAAGTCACCACCTTCACAAACAAAAGTTTGTCAAATTTTTCAAAACATTTTATCTATACTAAAAATACATGTAGTGAACAGTCGCTGGTATGGAAAACCTCATTGAACATATGAAAGATGATGGAATTAATATTTTCCCTAAGGCTATTATTTGCAGAAAAACAAAAAAACAAAGGCTTTCTTACTTCCGAGTGTTTAAATGAGCTCAGAGTTATCCTATGCGCAGTCTTCTGTCTTCCTCAGAGACAAAGTCAATTATACAGTTGTGTGAGACACTAATTAAAATGCCAAAAAGTGTCAATAATGACAGATATAATACAACATGCAGAATCTTAGTACTTAAGAGTTTGCTTCACCTCTTGATCAGAGAGGGGTCTGTTTTTGAAAGAGAAATTACACGTGGAACTTTCTAAAAACACAGTTATCTGGAGTGGGAGAGACTGCTTGTACACAGCTTCCCTTCAGACAGAGGCTTTGCCACCCTGGGGGACCATGGGGAGGTGAAGGGTCCCAGGAAAGGCTACTGGAGTGCACAGCCAGATTTGTACAGTCCTTACGAATCCTTTGAGATAACTCCAAAATATTTTCAATTGTTCACCTGAAGCCTGCTCTTTTTTTTTTTTAGAGCAGTATGGATTGATTTTCAGCTATGCCAAATACATGGGTCTGAATTCACAAAATCCAAAATGTCCTGTTGATTTTACCTGTGTTTTCCTTCCATTCACTGGAAGGAAAAAGAACCAGGTTACATCTCCAAATAGTTCTTAGATGAGATTTTAAGCTCTGTGTTTTTAGCTTGTTTCCACCTAAAACTGTCGGCAACTAAGTCTGAAGGATGTGCAAGTGTGTTTGGAAAAGCTGCAGCACTATAAATTAATCTTTGATTATGTGGTTTGTGTACCAGGAATTTGTGCTTTTATTTAATTTGCAGGCAGTCTTCCAAATGTCCTAGCTTTCACTCCCAAAATTTATGGGAGTTTTGAAAACCAGTTTGGCAACATTTTTCTAAGCTTCAAGGAAGAAAAAGTAATTATTTTCATACTTCTCTGAATGATCAGCAGAAGCCCAGAAGCATGAGGCTACTGTAATACACTGCCAAAATCCATGATTATCAAGTAATGAATAAATCTCTTTCTCACTGTGCTGTGCACTTGATTTTTTGGCCTTGTTTTTTCTAGCCATAAAAAACACTGCAAAAAGCAAAGATTGATGTCCCTTTCCCTATTCCCTTGTTATCATAATGAATAATGGTGTTTTCCAAATTTTGCACCCATCCAAGATAAGCATCTCATACAACTATAGAGCTTTCTCTCATGAAACTTTTGATGTGACTAGTGGTCTCACAGGCCAAGATCATCCCCATAAAGCACGGGCAGCTCCCAAAATCCACATTTCATTGCAGTCTGTTTAAAGAGATGCCCACACATTATACCCCATAGTAACTGTTGCCATCATTTTCACTGAGAACATGCTACACACCATTTTTCTGGCACAGTGCTTGTGGTAATCAGCTCACAAAGTCTGCTAAAGTATAATTATTCCAGTATAATAAATCTAAAATCTTCAAAGGAATGAAGTCTACTCACCTCAAGTTTTGTCAGTCACCAATAACTATGTTAAGCCCTGAGAATGAAATTTTTTATAAAAATTAAACTGGAATTATTGCTGTGCTAGCTTGTACCCTCTAGACAGAAACACAGAGACCTGCCAAGCACAAATTAACGCTGTTCTTTTTTACTTCATATTAGGAGCGTAAGATCCGCATGGATAATGGACTACCTGAAGGCAAAAGAAAAATGTTGAAGTCAAAATAAGACCAAGTGAAGGCTTTAGTACATTATGATTTGGCTGTACTTGTATGAACTTAACTGGAAAAGCATCGTAGACTGAGACTGCCTTGGTATTTTTGTTGGTGAACTATGCATTAAGGAACCTGCAAAAACCCCCAAATTCTCAACAGTTCCAGCTACATGGAGAACTGGAGAAAAAGAAAACCTGGGAGCAGTGTGGCTGACAAAGCTGCTTAACAGCTTCCCCCAGCCCCATAGTGGATGTACTTAACTTTGTACAGAGTCAAGGCAATATCCATCTTCAGATGGAAACTCAGAGAGCAAAACAAATTTTACGGACAGCTTGCTACCTCTTACTACTCTTCCCGCTTCCCTAAAATCAACCTTTAGAAGTGTGTAAAGAGCAGTCTGTCCTTATGTCTTTATTAAAACGCTCCATACAAGGCATATGTGTACATTTAGGAAGAAAAAACATTTTTGCATTCATTTCCAATGTTGAATAACCTTACATGTTGAAAAGAAAAAAACAAAACTAACTCAGCCCTCGGGGAAATTTTTTCCACTATTAAGCAGGTAATTATTCTGGAGATGGTTGACTGTAAATGTAATGAATGTGAAAAATGGGGGAACTAACATCACTATTTTCAATATTATATAATGGCACCTATAGTATTACCAGATTTTTCCCAGGCAGTTTGTACAGTGCTTTTAACTTCAGACGTATTATTCACTACTATTCATATCCTTAAGTTCATTGAGCAGAGATGTCTATTGGTCTATTTGATATAATACAGTGTTTCAAAATTTCCGACTGCTTTTTTATGATTATACATTTTTTTTCTAAAAAATTCCTTTAATTTCAATTATAATAAACCTTGTTTTTTGGGTTTTTTTTAAAAAAGAGCAGTAGTTCAGAAATGTTTAAGACTACGATCGTCATCTTAACTCCCTGAGGAGTCTATGTAATGAAACTTCAGAAGACTTTGTTTGAAAGAATATTAGGAGTATAAAATTTGCACCTAATAATTCATGTAGGCTTATGAAATAGAAGAAGAAATAAACATTTTCTGGCACCATAGTTTTGACTTGTCCTCAAAAAAAAAAGGATGCAAAACAATGTATCTTTTCAGAAAATCAAATTGAGTGAATTTAGCAAAGTAGTTCAGAAGGCCAGTTGCTTAAGACCTTCTCTTTTTCTTCATAGCAATATTAAGAATTCCTAGTTTGTCTGATGATGATTGTGTATGATTGAAAAATTACCAACATCTTCTGAGGAGCTGTGGCATGGGGAATGTTGTAACTAATTACATTCCATACCTTTGCTGCAAATCGTAGTGTCTTTTCCTTTTAGGTACACCATCAAGGCATAATTCATTAACATGGAAGACAGTCAGGTTTTAAGAACATACTACACTTACTCCTAGTTCTACTGATTTATTTTTGGACACTTTAATAGCAGCCTGTATATATTCTTGCAACCTCAACATGATAAATTCTGCCTAAAGACTGGTAATGGACAGGTATTACAACATTAATAAAGTCTTTTATACAATTCCATAAAGTCAAAAGGCTTTCCTAAATTACTTCATAATTTAGAAAAGGAAATTCATGCATCAGAAACATATCAGTGTAAGATCAATCAAAGAGAATGTTATGGTGGAAACAATAATTTGCCATGAGAGAAGTTTATTCTCTTCTTGACACTTCACCTAAATAAAATGTTCCCACTGTACCTGACCAGTAAAAAAGGAAATAATGCAGGAAAAATTGGTGACAACCAGGCAGACAGAAATTCACAGATCTATTCCCAGATGCTGGGTATCCTTACACTACATTCAAAAGGATTCACGTATTCAACATTCAATATAAATAAAACTTGAAGCTCACAATGAAGTTAAACAACTCATGCACCACTGTTTAGTATTCACAAAGGCTAACTTTTTATTATATCAAAATACTTATGTTTTGAAAACCAAAGGCAATTATAAAAAGCTGGTTAGGCACTTTGAATAAGCAATAAATATTCATTCCATTCTTCCAACTTACTGAAATACTACATCCTATTTATCAGTTTTATGAAAATTATTCTAATGTGCAAAAAGAGATAAAGAAAGCTTCTAATCTGAATCGTATTTAAATATTTTACTTAAAAGAAAAAACACAGCTTTTAAAATAAGATGAAATTTCAACGACTGAAATAAACTTTCGTCTTCAAATCAGTTAAATAATTAAAACAACGCAAAAAAATACTACTGAGATTTCATGAACAGCTGTAGAAAGATGGCTGTTTGTAAGCCTTAATGAAGATGCGATTGCAAACATAATGAAATTCAGGATTTGAGACAGAGCAAACATTTTACTTCAGAATAAGTCAATATGTGGAGCTTTCCTGGCAACAGCTCGCTGCAGTTGTGTCTGCATTGCACTCTTGTCAGGGTGAATTCAGCGTGCCAGTCATTCCATCAGATTTTGCTCATAGATATATACAGACTTGAGACCACCATATCAAAACATCTAATTATTTGGGAGGCAACATGGACCTTTGAGAATACAAATGCTTTAGATGTCCAAAGTCAACCTAAAAACCTGGCCAACTCCAAGAATTCTCACTTTTCATACAGTAGGAATTCTGTCACAAAAACTGGATTGACAGTTAAATATGAAAACATAGATAACTCAGTCAAGGGAAGGGATCTTCTCTCATGCCTTGCCAACCAAGAACATGCTGAAAGTCTCTGAAAGAAAAATATGAGTCTCATGATTTTAGGGCTCTGGCTGAATTGATTTACCAAAAAGTACTTCAAAGCATGTAATTTCTTTGTCAAATGAGCAACTTAGTGCCGTGCACATCTTAAATAGCTCTCCAACTTTTCGTCAGAAGTAACCTGCTGGAAATGAAAGGTCTTCATGTTTCTTGAGAAGTTGCAGAAGCCTGTAGAAGAAACTATAAGGACACTGCATAAGAATGTGGAGTATGGCTGAGGCAGCCAAAATTCTGTGAATATCTCTGGAGTTCTCAGCCCCACAAAAGAATCATACTTCCATGCTGGCAACAGCATCTGCAGTCACACTGCCCCACCTTAAACAGCAATCCAGTGCTGCATCCCTATGGGTCACTATATACTTGAGCCAGACTGACTCCATGTATCAAATTGAACCAGACGTTTTGATGCAAACCAAGTTGGACAAGGTAATCAGTTCTCTTCCAATAACATACTGGAAAGCACTTTTAAAGCAGGAAGATACTCAACAGAAAATAAAAAGTATTGGATAGCAAAATGACTTGCCCATAGTAATCTAATAAACTCAAATATCTATTTTTTTAAGACAAAAAGAAATTTTATCCCTTTTTACCTTATGTTTACAAGTTAGTCAACTAATTCAAAATTCTGCAGACATAAGCAAGTGAAAAAGATTGTTTTGAACCTTCCGTTGTGACTTACTGAAGTCTGAGGCATGTCATCCTTAATCAGAGCCAGTTAGGGAAAGCAACTCTTAATTACATTAGTACATAAACTTTTCAGTATCTGAAGACATATTTTAATAACATCTGCATTTTATGTTCTCCTAAAATCTGGAATTTAAGACCATATCTGAACATACAACATGATCTTTTTCATATTAAAAACCAGTAATATGTCAGGGACCTTACAGGAGTTTTTATCTCTGAAGCCTGCAGACAGAGTAGGCAGCCTGCCTAGATATTTCCAACACAGCCACTCTAAACCAGCCAGCCATTCATCACTAATGCAGCAGCAACCTAAAGTATACACCTGTACATCTCATGCTGACATATCAATTGGCAAAATGATTTGAGGAAATCTTGTATTCACAAAATAAGCTATGAATTGTACACCTTACTTTATGTTTTTTTAAATCCTGAGAGATAAAGGCTGCATTATAAGCTCACAACATGAGACCATATGAGAAATTCCTTTTAAATAAATATAAGGTCGAAATTAAAATTATGTGCAATTACCCCAGTGTTTCCATTTATCTCTTTCTTTCACTTCCTTTCCAAGAAGAGGGGATATGATGTTGTGCCTTACCTGCCTTATTCTATTAAGAATTTATTTGGTATGACATGTTCCAAAATTATACAACTTTATATCATACCAGCAGAATATAATTTCCTCATCAATTAGATTGAAAGGTAGATCTTTCAGTCTGCCATTCCAGCGAATCAAATTTGTAGTATCAGCTTCACCTATTAATTTGGGGCCTGAGGGTGGTGTTGATGTTTTACTTTTATTCTGTTTTTTGGTAAAGTCCCATTGCCTATTATGCAAACATACAAAATCTATTCTTTGTCTCACTACGAGACTATTTCTTACATTTCACTCACAATTTTTTTTTTTCCTTTTTAAAACTCTTTCCCATGACTACTGAGCCATTATGTTAAATTGCTTATGTGTCTTGCACATGATATTTGGTCTCACAAAGACTTTGATATTTTTCAGGAATAATTACTTTACTTCACACCTGAATTTGGCATATTTTTCAATCCCTTGTATTCCCTATTCACAGTCTGTGCAGCACACAGACATTAAAATTGGTTACAGAGCTTTGGAAAATATTCAGTCACAACATATGATTCTGACAATGTAAAATTTTTAAATTCCCAGGTTTTGCATGTGCAGTTCAGCCTGCAGAAAACAGCTTGTTATAGACACTCAGTGGATGTAACAGAATCATAGAATGGGCTGGGTTGGAAGTGGCTCAAGGATTATCTACTTCAAATCCCCTACTGTGTACAGGGACACTTTTCCACTAGACCAGAGTGCTCAAATCCTCATCCAACCCGGCTTTGAACACTTCCATGTGTGGGGCACCCACTACTTTACTGGAAAACCTGTTCCAGTGTATCATCATCATCTGAGAAAATAATTTCTTCCTAATAACTAATCCAAATCTGCCATCTTTCCTTTAAAAACCATTCCCCTTGTATATCACTGTTGGCCCATACAAGAAGTTCTCCTCCCAGGTTTTGATAAACCCCCTCTTGGCACTGGAAGACCTCAGTGAGGTCTCTCCAAAACATTGTCTTCTGTAGACTGAACCCTAGTGCTGTCTCACCCTGTCTTTCTTGGAGAAGTGTTCCAGTGTTCCAGGCCCCTCATCTTCTTCCATGCAGCCATCTGAAGTTGCACCAACTGGTCCAAATCTTTCCTGTGCTGGGGATCCCAAAGCTGGAAGCAGCACTGCACATGGGTCCCACAAGGACAGAGCAGAGGGGCAGAATGACCTCTCTCACCCTGCTTCCCTCACTGTTTGGGTGCAGCCCAGCCTGGGCTTGGCCTTCTGGGCTGTGAGTGCACATTGCCAGGTCATGCCCAGCTTTTCATCTTTGGGAACCCCCAAGTCCTTCTACACCATTTAATATATCATTTCCTCAAACATCTCTCTAGCATGCAAAGTGAGTTAAAATTAGCAGCAAAATTCTTTACTGTTTATGCAGTACCATGTTAGACTGTACGCAAGATGAAAAGAAGAAATAAATACACAGATGGGCATAAAAAGCCCACAATGCTATCTGAATAATCTGTTGCATGACAACAAACAGGTGCATGTATGGAAAAGTATAACACTATGGTAAATATCAACCTACATAACCAATTTGTTTGGGTGAGACTTTTAAGAAAATATTCAGAACGTTCTAATGTTCAGAAAATATTACAGAATTTTTCTTTTCTTAAACATGCCTAAAATTGATTGGTTCTTTTCTTGTTCTTTTCAAAATTGTCAACTCTATGTAGCAGCAATGACCTCAGGTAAGGGACAAAAACCTTAGTGATGGCTAAAACATTCATCTATTCTATAATGCAATTAAACACTAAACAAACTGAATACAGGAACAAAAGCAGGCCCTAGTCCTGCATATTCTTAAATATAGGAATACATGGACGGTCATTAGGGTTACTCACTTTAAGGTAACTGAAACATTTAAAATTTAGAGGCTTCTGTAATTTTTTCACAATTTAGCAATACTACTGATGTGTCTGCTTCAGACATTAAATTTTGCTAAATTTTATTAAAAATAATTCCATGTCCATATCTTAAAACAAAAATTGATAAAAGCAGAAAGGATCAGATCATGCCACAGACATTGCAGTGGGACTTCTGATCCAGTAAAAGTCCTTATTCAGAAATGCAATACAGTGAAAAAATGTCATGCAAATAAAGCAGAAACAGATTGTCTTCTCCTTTAGCCCACTACAGATTTATGTTTTGGTTTCTTTCTTGAATTAAACACCTAACTAGAACAAAAGCGTTCACTTCTTTGCAAGAAGAACAACAGACATAGATAACAGGTATTATGTCCCTATAAATAAACTGGTCAAGAGGCAATTAGTTGATTTATCTTCACTTCTGTGTACTGTAACTGCCTTGTGATTTAGCTTGCCCTGCATGGCTCACAGAAGCTTGTTTATCTGCCATCTCATAGAAAGGCAATGATACCTGAGTTCTTATCTGCTTTTTCATGGCTAGGTACGTTCCAGCTTAATGCCAGTTGTTTCGTTTTGAACAAGGAAGATGGGACTTCAAAAGGATAACTTTTTACACTATGTTACTCTTTCAGCTTTAAAAATAAAGCCAGGCTGTACACGATGTCTATTCCTGTGTAACATGAGTTCATTTGTTTATGGGACATTCTTGCAGTCAGGACTTTCTTGGGTAGCAAATTGGTCATTCTCAGCAAAGGACCAGAAATACCCATTCAAGTATTATCACAGAGAATGACTTCTTAGTTACACAGGTTCATATAATCCAGATTTTGTTGTTCTGTGATGGGAGAAACAGGAAGTGAATAGAATTATTTGGTAGCTGAGTTCTTTTGCCTGGTTGCTCAGAAAAAAGCCTCAAAATGTTAAATTTCTGGTCTCATGGGGTAAAGAACCACCTCATCCAGAAGTACAAGAAGAAAGAAGACTTTCTCTTCTCCAGTTTGTCCCTGAAGTAAGGATTAATACCGACATTTTGAGCAAAAAGTCCTGCAGCAATCCTGTCCCCTACAAATTGCTCTAGTCTTAATAAGAGATTTTATGAGAAATAACACCTCTTTTTGATCTAATCTATGACACTTCTGTGTATGAGTTCTTGAAACTTTTAAGTCCCATCCCAGCCTCTCTATGTTCACCCTCCAGCTTTCTAGCAGATGTCCAGGGCTAAAGTGGACTAAAGTCACTAAAGGAACTTTAGCGGCTGATTGGTTTTCCTGAGAATTTTCTTAGGATTAGCAGCTGTAACACATCTGGGTGCCAAAGCCCAAGGCTGCAAACAATTTTTCTGCTAAGTAAGAATAAACAGTGAAGTAGACAGGATGCTCCAGGTGTTTTCCTCACCACTTTCTGGATTTCTCTTCTATCAAGCAGCTTATCATCACAAAGATAAAGGAAATGCTAGGCAGCACATGGCAGAGCTATAGGGCAAGAGTGATTTATTATATAAGAAATTATAAAAGTTTGCATATTTTCTGAGTGTTATCTCATTTTGATAATCATATAATGATAGCAAGTTTTGAATTTTCCTGCCCAACAAAAATTCATTATTTGCAAAAAAACAAGAATAATGTTACCGTTCAGCAAAGATGATGATAACATATTTGTTTTGTTTACTTGCTCTATTTTTACATTAGCATTGACATGCTACCATAAACTGCAAAGCAACCAGAATGCTGAGATAGCTTTGTACTGCAAAGCAGAAATCAGAAAATTGTACCTTTAAACTGAAATCAGCCAGCAGAAAACACAGGATGGACTTGGCTGAAAATGTATCTATTACATGTCTGCATTGGATGAGGTGTCAGAAGCAGTGTATAGCACTGACTTCAGGCAAATTCCCAGCAAAATCTTTGATAGTAATATCAGCTATTTAGGAAGTTTAGTAGGGAATCCATGCTTTTTGCACACCTAGTTAAATCTACAAATACCAGACTTTTCTACTTTTCTTATTGTTACTGTACAAAAAATAACAACATTTATATCATTTGAAAGCACATTGAAATTTTGGGATGCACAACTAAAGAGCAGAAATATTCATTTTCACACCCCCAAAAAAAAGTGTAATTGGAAGAATGTTGACTCTATGACGGACTGACAAGAGAGCAAATCAGAGCACCAAAGGCATTAACATGGAAAGTTGAATTGCTTTGTAAAAAGGTCATGATACCATGAAGTTCTGTTCCTTGTGAGGTTACAAATGCCATATCAAAAGACAAAAAACATGATGGCCTTGAGCACACAGATGGACTATTACAATCTGAAGACTACTGCATCCCTCTTTACCCTGGTGACAACACTTTTACAGGGAGGAGCTCTCAAAGCTTTCATTGCTTCTTAATTCCTGCACTTTTATTACTATGATGTGGTTGGAACAGGTCAACACACCACTCTAACTCACTAGGCTAGTTTTTACTATTTTCCCAGGTTAATCTCAAAGGCTTGGTATTTATTCTAAACCAGGAGTAGTCCCATCACTTGGAAAATGCCTACCAAATCCTAACATCATAAGGGAAATTATGCTATCAGCTGCAGTGGGCCAAGCCTTCTCTGAGAATTAGGACATAGCATGAAGCACATTGTTTTAACAACTTCAAAGGGGAGCATGAAATTCATTTTTGGAATCAAGGATTTCTACTACTAATTCTTCAAGATGCATTAGAATCTGTGGAAGCAAAAAAAGAGTTTGAAAGAAATGGATGACATTAGAGGAAAGGAAAAAGAAGGTGTGATTGAACATTGCCTAAAAGTGGAGTCTGAACAGAAACAGGAGGACCTAAAGAGTCCTCACCAGCCCCTGACCAGGCCAGGCAGTATGAACAGCATACAGCATTTCTGCACTCGCTGAGAAGGAAAAATTCTCTGAACATAAAATCCTGAAGTTATTATATTGTGAAGAAATATTTCAGATAATCTTCTGACAAGCCCAGCTCTTCCCCTTTGTAGCATTACCCTTCAAGCCATGGAAAAGAGTTCCATGTGCACCTTTCCCAGCTTAACATCTTTTCAGTAGAGTGGGAGAGACAGCCTATAATAGAATCAACAAAATTCAACTGATTGCTCTTGAGGAAATGGTCATAGGAAATTCTATCAGGTGAATGGCCCCACCTTCTTTAAGTTGTAACAGTTGGGGCTTCTATATTTTTAATACTTCTGTTACTGGTTCATTTATATTCTATGTAGTTGATGATCTAGACATATAGTCTTAGATACAATATGCTGTATTATCATACTTACTTTTTATTTTCCAAGCCTTTTTTTGAATTCCTTACTTCGGTCCTGTATCTAGGGACCAAGAAAGCTGATGTGCCCTCAGTAATTTAATGTGAAAACTGCTGAACTCTGCTTTTGGATCCATAAATCAAAGGTTATTGGTCTACAATCTAGTTTAAATAGTTGTTCTAGAATAGGCAGACTTTTTTAGGCAATAATAATTAGTAAGGCAGCAATAATCAACCATTTTTGCATGATGTTAGCTCCCCATGCACTTTTAACAAGGAATGGTCAAGGAAATATGTTTCTATTTCTACAACACTGAGTAAAATTCCCTCAAGAACTAATCCTATAAAACAGTAATTCCCTGTTATACAAATAGGAAAATCAGATTATCAGTACAAAGGCATCACTATATTCCATGATAGGGTTTCTAAAAACACAAATTACTTAGAAACACAAACTTCTTGAAGAAAGCCACTCACTTAAAAGTTAAGCATCATCATAAGTGACTGAACTAGGAATTAACTGCAGCAGGTCCACTACTCCTTACCTCATGTCCAGAATTGTGTCTAAGATTATGATGCATCTATTTTCTAATAAAATCTTGGTTTCACACTAGAGCTTGGTTGAAAAAGATAAACCCATTTTATGGAGAAACTTGGTATTTCACAATTTGATTTTGTCCCCATTAGCTTAAACCTACTGTCAGCATAACTGTCAAGAAACCTATAAAGAGAAACGTTAAAAAAATCTGAGGACTATCTGAAGCCATCGTAGGAAAAACTGTGAAATCATGTCTTACAAATAACAGAAAAATTTACTGCAGCCAAGCAGTTTTGCTCAATAAAAACAGATGCAGCAGCAACAAAGAATTAAAAAAAAATTACTTCAGAGAAAAACAGAAAAACAAGTTAATGGTGAACAAAACAGACAAAAATAAACCCATAAGACTAATAAAGGAGCATAAAGATATCATTGAAATGTCAGTGCTAAATAAATCTAAAATATCAAAAGGCACTTTTAAGTGATTAAGAACAAAAAAGTCTGTATTGGCTATGGGTAGGTCAGTTCCTTGGAGTAAATAGTAACAGTTTCAATAATTAAGGAACAACCTAAGTGTGTTCATTAACTAGACTTTTTTTTTTTGTTCTTGGAACAAATAGGAGTCTGTATCCAGCTCGTGTGCTGTCAGCAATAGGACAAACAGATTACTATCTGGAACTGTACTTGGTAGGAAGCATTTTAAACATATTTCACAACAAGAATGAAAAATACAACTCTGGTGGATGTTTTCTCATCAATTCATATAATTTTTATAGCTAGGAACTTTTATACCACTACTATTTCTTTTTAGTAATCCTGGAAAATGGGGACAGGTCCAGAAAATTGCAGGAGCACCATTCTTAAAAGGTGTAGGAGTATTAGGAAGCAATTAATATCAGTTAGCATTGTCTCATAGAAATAAATCCAATCAAACATTGATGGCTTTTTTTTAAGGATTACTAAATGAAAGATTACTGATTCATGATTTAGAATCACAGAATTACAGAAAGGTTTAGGTTGGAAGGGGTCTTAAAGATCATCTGTTTCCAGACACCCCTGTCACATGCAGGGGCACCCTTCACTAACCCAGGTTACTCAGGGCTCCATCACACCTGGCCTTAAACACCTCCAGGAATGGGGAGGCCGCAATCCCTCTGGGCAGCCTGTTGCAGTGCCTCACCAACCTCACAGCAAAGAATTTCATTCTACTCTCTAACTAAACCTACTCTCTTTCAGTTTGAAGCCATTCCCCCTCATCCTAGCACTACATGTCCTTGTGCAAAGTCCCTCCACAGCTTTCTTGTAAGCTCCCTTTAGGTACTGAAAGGGATTTAATTGCTCATATCTTCTCTGGTGATGGCAGATTTCTACAAGCCATTTGATCTATTATCACATGAATCTTGATTTTAAAAACCTACATGGAATTAACAGAATAGCTATTAAAATGGTTTGAATATCAAATCACTGACAGAATTTAAGAAGCTTTTAACGGGAAGTTATCGATGTAAAAAAAACTTTGAAGCATAACCTCAGAGGCTCTATCTGTACCATGTGAGCATCTGTGCCTCTGCTGAACTGTGTATATCACAGGGTGCACTTTTGGCCACCCTGATTCCTCAGATCCTTTTCCTTTGCAGGAGCACTCTCCATCACACCAGCTATCTCACATACCTCTGTACCTCACCCTCAAACCCTTCTTGCAAACGTGCTCCAAGTCATGCCAAGTTCTGCTGTTGCTACTGAGTTCGGTGAGGAACTTCATCTGGCCACATGCACCCCTGGGAAGGGATTAGATGAACTAGAAGGAAGTGTTCTGGGCAACTCAGAATCCATCTTCAATAAAGGAGGAAATCACAGCCATCCTGAATGCCATGGAAATCAAACTAGGCTTCAGCTGTTCCAGCATCAGACACAGCACCCAGTAAGTTTTCTTTTATGGCAAGTATTGTTCCAGAGGAAGTTGCTTGGAAGCTACTGTTGAGACATTTTAGCTGCTAGATATGGGACAAGAACAGAGCTCTCAGAATAAGGAATATACCTTTCAAAATGTGTCTGATACTCTTCTCCCACCAGGAGCACTTTTGCTACAAGGCAAGCTCCAGGGGACAAAATAAAATGAATCATGAGTTGCAGATGTTTTCTGTCTCTGATACCAGCAGACATAATAACCCATTTGTTTGAGACAGTTCTCAGCTCTCAGAAGCTTAGGGTGCTGTAATGTCAGATCCCAGGAAAGACTGTGCAAATACACAGGAAAACTGGAGATCCCTTGGGAAAATTAGATTTTCCTGAAGTCTACAGATAACAGACACATGTCTCTGGATTCAAGATTTTTTTTTCTGCCAGATTCAACCATGTTCAACATTAAAGGTATTTTTCTATCATTGTAATCTTGAAATATTATTCTATTACAGTAATAGCTTTATTAGAAGGGAGCCATTACCAATATTCAACTTCAGATTGAACGGGTGCTACTGCCAGAAATCCTAACTCCCATAGCCCCTGGGTCATTTCAGACTGCTTCTATCTCTGATTCATGATATCCAAGGAACTCTCAGAAAAAAATTCAGGGTTTCTTTTTTTTCATTTTTATTGCTCTGTAAGCAACTAAAATCAGAGAGGTCACTTTTGAGTGTCAAGTCTTATGAAAACATCAGTTAGACTATGGGCTCATGGGCTATTCTGCCAGAAAATAATAATTAAATAAGGAAGGAATATGTGAAGGGAAAAAAATTACAACTGGGAACAAAAATTCTTATTAACGAAAAGATTAAAAGCCACCTTCTAAAGTGACCCAGACATATTTAGGATATATCTACTGATTTTTATGTGATTCAGTACACTATTCTCTTTTTATTGATTTATTATCAGATATATATTTCTAAATGTTACCTTTTTATTAAGTGTTCTCTTTGCAATGGTTGAAGATAAAAGCATGGTTCAAGCCAAAATTTTCTAACCTACATTGTACACATGTTGAAACAAACACTCAGCTTGTACTTATTAGTATCCACAGTCCAAAGGGTGAAACCTTGTAACTGCCGTGATTTACTATAACATTGAAAACAGCAGGCATCCACATAGGTATGTAAAATACTGGGTTTATACTGTAAGAGAAACTCACCCTCACAGAAACTTCCTTTTCTTTATGCATAGCCACCACCCCAAACTTTTTATCTCAAGCTGATTGAAATGACTAGGTGGATTTTAAAGGCAGAAAAATGATTTTTTTTTTTTCTTTAAGTGAATCATGAGGGAAAGGGCAGCATAGATTACTACATTTCCTGCCTAATATCATGGCTGCAGGTACAAAAGCCATCATTATTGTGATGCTGGTAAATTGCACTTCCTGGCCCAGAGGGTCCTTCCCTTTATGTAGGGGCACTCGATAAAGGAAGCCAAACCCTCACAGCCAGAGAGGCCACGCCACAATAATAATTTTGCCCATCAAACACAAGGCTCTGTCAGCTGCACTGAGCATCACCTGCAGTCTGATTGATCTCAGCATTCTCCTTCTTTTAATTTTCTGGCATTTTGGCTGCCTTAACCCTATCATGTAATGGACTTTTTGTTCACAATTCACCCTGCTGGTGAGATAGCAACATAGTGCAAGCTGCCAAAGCTCTGACAGGTTTCACAAATATCTTTTGATCTTTCTCCTTACATGAAAATGGTTTATTTTGATTTTACAAAAGTTCACAGAAGCTACAATGACAGCTGTTGCAAAAAGCCACTTTATGCTTTCCTCATAATAATATGTTAACACAGTAATATATTACTGCATTAATATAATGGTTAGCATTTCCACAGTGACTGACTGATGCCAAATTGAATATCCCTCTAAATCTGATATGCCATGAAGTAAAGTCCCAATCCATTGTGAAAGTATCTCTTGTTGAATATCAACATTTATTCTGTGTTCATACTGAATTTCAATATTGCTGTTTAACACCAACTGTGAAAGAGAGCCTAATAACCTCTGTGTTTACACACCTAGTGATCAATATCTGTTAGAAAAGTGTAAATCACAAACAGCTGTGGTCATTTATTGAGATTACTCTGTGTGTGTGTATATATACATGTATACATATGCATACATTTTGCCAGTAATTAAATGAAGCAAAAGTACTTCTAAAATCTTTTTTTTCCTCCCACATATACAGAAGTAATTTTTATTTCTTGCTTCCATGCTTCAGCATGGAAAGAAAGCATGATTTAAAAAAATGAAAAGTTGGAAAATGTTCCTAAAAGAAGAAGTTGACCAGTAATAGGTAGAGGCAACACACCAGGCATTATATGATTACTTTTCAAAATAATTTTCAATTCTAAAGATATGTAGCACAAGAATTCCTCGAAGTACAGCTGACACCCTTGTCCTAAGCAGGCCTGAATAGCTTTTTCTTCCTCAAGTCTGCCCATTCACTTTTAGATGTAAGTCACATTATAGCGCCCACAGTCACTGCTGGCAAATAATTACCTCTCCATGCAGCAGAAACTGCATACTAGCTTATTCTTTTTGTGGCTTTTTTGTCTTTTTTTTTTAAAACCTTACCAGCCACTGGCTTCAATGGATAGTAACAGGGGTTTGTATTGAAAGAGACAGAGAACAATCATTCCCAATTGCTCCAGATTTTATAAGCCTTCATATCCCCTCAATACTTTCTTTCTGAGCCTGAGACACACTAGTTTATTTAATTAATCCTCAAACAGAAATTATTTAACCTCTCTGATCATTCTTATTTCCTTTTTCCATAACTTTATTTCTTTTTTCTTCAAATAGGTTAATGAATAAATACTTCTGAAAACACCAGAAGACTGAAGACCGATACAAATCTTTTTTTTATCCCTTTCCCAAAAAGTTCTAAAGTTTGATCTAACATTTTTAGACTAAAATTATTTTCTTTTAGCACCAATGTGTAGAAATCAAACAATATCTGGCTCTTAGATAGAAGTACAGAGTACGTAAGAACCTGTGACAAAGCTAAAATTAGCAGAGACAGAATTTCCAGCCTTGTACTCTAAACCTGTGGTAAGGATTCCTTTCTGCACTGGAATTTCACACACAGCAGGAATAGACCTGTGCTTTGAAAAAGGAACAGGCACCAAAATTAAATGGTCTGCCTAGGTCATGTGGCAAATTTAGGATTGAACTCCAACCTTCTTCATGCCAAACTAGGAGCTTAACCAGGACACCACCCTATCTATACAACATGGTAATAAGGAAAAACCTGGCAGATTATCTCAGATAAGAAATTATACAATTCCTGTGTTGAAGTGAAAATGGCTGCCAGTGACAAAATACATAGATGATTTAAAAGCCCGGTCAATGGCTAACATTCAAAACAATTTGCAATTCATACAATTCTGCAAGTGATTTGCTGCTTATTGTCATTTGGGGACTTTATCTTTCTACTGTTAGAGAAAGAGATTATGAAATATAGTGAGAGACAACCCAAAAAATGCTGGATTTTTTTCAGATGTTGAAAAACATAAACTCATTCAAGTATTAAGTGTTTTGTGATAGTCACAGAAGGGCAAATTAATATTCAACCTAAAGATGAAAACACCCTCAAAGAGATATTACTTCAGCAGGTATAACTTTTTAGAGACTAGCTTGCAGAAAGCACTGTGGAATACCTGCTGCTGATAGGTCATGAAATATTTACAACTGTAAAATCTTCTATTTTATTCCCAACATATTTCATCAGTTAAACAACCACCAAAATATAACCCTCTAAGAAAAAACAAAGAAAAGCTCCCAAAGCCTTCTCAAGGTAAAAAACCTAGTAACATAACTCTGAAAATAGTCTGCAGTAAAGTCACAAGCCCTATAAAGCCAAAGACTTAAAATGCTTTGATGGCAATCTTCCGCTTACAGCTTCAGTGAGCTACCACTCAAATGCAAGTGCAATATTCCTCTGCATATGTTACCTTTCATTTGCCATTCCAGGTGCAAGGGACTTTTTTAAACCTTTCATGGGCATGCATCCATTTGTTTTCCTACCTGTACACTGACAAGCCGGATTGGGTCTAACATCAAGTTTGCAATGTTCCAGGTGCTACTCTGACATCAGTAGCAAATTATTGCTAGACAGGAACTTCAACCCTGGTATTCTAAGTCAGGATCCAGATCCTGCTCAGCCCTCAGGACGCAGGATCCTGTTTAAGCACCATACTGACCTGGCAAGTCAGCAGGCTCGCACCCAGCTCAACACTCACAGCACTGAGGATTGCCTCCCAGCCTAACTCAAGCACAACACTTCACCTAGCCCAAGTACCACTTGTCAGCAGGACCCTTTCTCATATCTGATGCCTTCCCAACATCAGTTTCAAAGCAGACATTTATATAAAGTAGCACAGCCTCCATGTTTTCATTAACAGCAGTCCAGACAAGTTTTAGCTGTTTACTTCAGTGCAATTTATGATTACTGGCACTATAAAAATGCTATAAATCTCTCTGAAGACTTTCTTATCATTTATCTCTATTCGCTATGATGTTTTTCAGATAACATCTTGGGACAATAAAGAGTAAACATGGACCTAAAAGAAAAACATGATCCAAAAAAAATACTGATTACAAATTCAAGCACATAATTCAGTTAAAATTTTGTTTCTATAGCAAGTGTCCTTAAATTAAAGTTGTTCAGCCTTCAGCTAAATCAGCAGCTTGGGGTTTTTTTAATACAATGTATTATTTTGATTTGTCTCAGGATTAATCTCAGGAATGTTACACAGAATTATTTGGCTCTTTCTATTTAGTCACCATTTCAATTTTATCACCATACTAGTATTATTCTCACAGTTATTTAATGTTGGTTTTCCAAGTGAAAAAGCTTCAATTAATCCCCCATATTTACTACTGACAGTGCCAACAATTGAGAGCCATTGTCGGGCCTAAATCAGAAGAAATACCAGGCTTACAGGACTATTTACAGTCTCTTTCTACTTTTCCACCAACATTATTAACAATAGTGCATAGTGCCGTGGTGATTTTGTAAACACAAAGCTGGCCATTAGATACCAAACTGAGATCAGCCTGCAACCATGGCCCTGAAATTGGAGCAGTATTCAATATTGTATTAACTCAGACTGAGCTAAATTGAAGTGGAATGTACCAAAAACACATGTATTTTTAGTTCACCAAATGAACCATACTTTCCAGCCCTCCATTACACATTTATTTTCTAACATTTCTAACTTTTAATTGTATTAGCTGTAGAAAAGTATGTCCAATGAACAGACTGTAGTTACTTTTTATATAAGGTTTAGACTTAATTTTAAAAGGGAAAATTATATTTCAAAGCTTTTATGCCATAATTCCCTTCCTGATTTTTCAGAGGGGACTATACTTACACAGCTTCTATTCAACTTTTAATAAATTTATGTCCCACATGTACAAAACATTTCATTGGGAATTGGAATAATTTACGAGCTAATTACAGACAGCAGAGATAGTGTATTTTTCAGTCCAGTAATTTTCAGATGCTCAGCAAAAGAGTAAAATAAGAGTTTCAATAAAACTCAGTAAGGCAAGAAACTGCAAATAACAGGTGAAAAAGGCTTGAAATGTCAATATGTTTTGTTATGAGTTATCCAATTCAGCCCTTCTGCAGTAAGTGAATTATAATGGACACCAAGCCTTTGAAAAGCTTGTTGAAAATGTGAGTTGTCTTTTAAGCTTGTTCCACCTATTAAAGGAAAGAGTAGCCACTGGGGAAAGTGCTCTGCACAGCCACCTGAGCCTCTCTCTGAATCCTGTATGTGCCCATACACACTCATATTTATAAATATGGTAGTCAATACTTTCCAAGGCAAAGTCAGTAAATTCATGCCTAATCAGTACTCTGCGTTCCTCTGGGATTAATCCATGCAGGGGAGAGGCAGTCCATGTCTGCTCACACTGTTTGGATAGTGGCAGCAGCAGCAGAGGGCTGGCTGTAGGCCAGCTGGGCTGAGCTGGCTCGTGTCCCACTCCCCAGGACTCACGTGCTCTGAAGGAGAGCAACTGCACGGTGCTTGATCCAATTCTCCTCTGGGCCTTTGAGACAATTACTTTTTTGGTCATTTTCCACTTCAAAGTGCCCAAAATAATGAAACAGTACTTCAAACCTGACAGAGGAATGTTTTAGTAAGGTGTTGTTTTTTCAATAATAATCTGACATTAAGGGTACTTGATTTCTGCCCCAGAGCAAGGCACATAGTGCATTCATTCAGCTTATTAGCCCTTCTTCGCAAAGTTAATTAGGCTCTGCTCATTTAAAGTTAACTCAGATATAACTTTTCAGTCACAAGATACACCGTGTTCACAGAAATTAAGACAAATGGAGAAGTTACTTCCCTTCCTATCCCGTAGCACATATCTTGCACTGCAGAGCCACTAGCTGCACATATAGGCCAGAAGATGAAGCCTTCTAGTACCGTACAACGCTCCTTTTGGACAATGGTTTATTGCCAAAAGTGGCCTCAGGGAAAGGTTTCTGTAGCACAGATCAGTATCTTAGGCTTCCTTCCACTAGGACGCCTCTTCCCCATTTGTAGAAACAAGGTTATGATCTTCATTTGTCCATTCTCCCAACTACAGTCTCTGTGGACCACCACAAAAAGCAACAATCCAAAAACCTCCAACTGTCTTCTCAGAAGATTTCCAGACAAAAAAAAAAAAAAAAAAAAANAAAAAAAAAAAAAAAAAAAAAAAAAAAAAACAAACCAAGCCCCAAATAAAGCCAAGGAAATTACCATGTTGCAGCATATGTCACAGTTGAGACAGCCACGATACACAGAGTATCGCCATGCAATTTCAGACTGCTTTGAGCATTTGCCCATACAGAGAAATATCGTGTCACTTCAGAAGGCTGCATGCACCTGCTCTTGTTCTTCAGCACACCATTTTACACCCTCATGTTCATGCATTGCACCTGTGTGCCTCTGTTCCCTTTGGTGATTGTCAGTGCACCTGGACACTGCAGGTCTCACTGCTCTCAATGCTGCTCCCCTGCTTCTCACAGCTGTACCCATTGGGGATGGGGCTCAGCCACAGCCCCACTCCCAATCACCACAAACTGTGTGCCTGCATTTCTGCATGTAGGACTTTGGGTGAACAGGAAAGTGAACCCACCAAGCAGCCTGCACAGCCTCTACTGTGTGGAAGTGAATGGAGCAGCATCTCCAAGAAAAGAAGAAAAAATAAGAAAGGCTGCAGTATGAATGTATGTGTATGACCTTCCTCATCTGTTCAGCTGTCTGCTGATATAACAAGTTTGGAATGAATGGTGATAAGATCCCTACCCCTTCAAGAAATATGACTGAACTAGACTGGTGGAACTCAAGAAGCTCCAAGATCCTTCTCACAGTACTGTAAGCAGCTCCTAAGGGCATAGAAATTCAATCCAAAAGACTGAACTGGTTATTGTCTTTGCTAGTCCCTGAAGGTACAACTCTGTAATGCTCCCCATTGTCCATAAATATCCTTTTTCTCCCTTTGAACTATTTATTATTTAGGACTTAGCTTATTTACTTACCTACTGCAACCAATATTTTAGCCTTCAGTATTGTTGTTGTCTACTCAGAGAATAAAGTACAGGGAATATTCCCAGAGCTGATATAGGTGAATATGGCACCCTTTATCTGTGAGAGAAGAGAAGGATCCTAGATAACCCTCTAATAGCAAAAGCCCTGGAAAGCTAGGCTTTTCAACCTATATTTAGTGAATGTGGAAGCTCATCTGTTTTAATGTGCTTAGAGAGGTATAAATGAAATAGGATACTTGAAATTCAGATACCATTAGAATATTAAATAAATCTTAATTAAACTGGCATGATTGGGAAGTAAATGCACTAAAATTAATATCATTATACCAGAGCAACTGAAAACTGAAGCACCTTTTCAATAATTACTGCCAAAAATTGCCTTCTCTGCATCCCATTTTGTACAGATTAGCCAAGCAGTGAAATACAGGAATCAAATATATCCATTAACTAGTCTTCAGAAATTAGCATAATTGATCATGTGAGACATAACTGACCCTAAGCAATTTTTAAGCTTTACTAAGCTTATGCTTTCCATTTGGTCACAATTCTAAAGCAATCCTGTTGAGCCAGACAGGTAAAGGATGGCATCCCCAGATGATGCCAAAAGCAATACAATATTATTCCATATGAGAAATCATCACCCAAGTGAACACAAATAAATTGAAGATCTAAACAGTCAAGTGGTGGCAATTATCTTGCACAGTGCTCAAAGTATGGTAAGGTAGGAGTCATTGCCATTCTTCTGTTCAGGAGACTCTGTCATTTAGTGTGGACACTGTACCTAAAATCTCCCTGAAAGGGCATGAATTACACAACAGCAAAGATTTACAATGCTCGATACCACAAATAAATCAAAAAAAATCAGTTTTAACTAAGTAATACAAAGCTAAACAGTTTCTAACTCACTTATGATGCCTGAGAGGTATCAGGGTGCACAACACCCTGACAAAAGTAATTGTTTTGCTCTTAATACTCTCAAAAGAATTCTTCTGTGGCACATCACTGCATAGCAGTAGTGTGCTGGTCTTGCAAAGTGAAAAGCAAGCAAGGTAAAGAGGTGACATGCCAAGGCTTTCTGCAAATAGCATGGTTTTTTGTCAAAATTCAATGGTGTTTGCTTGACATTTAATTAAAACTCAGGGCCATTAAACTCAAAGGCCTAGCAATGTCAACACACTTAATTTGTTAGAAAATACACTTCTAGTGGCTCTTTAGTTCAACAGTTTAGGAGAAGAATGGAAGATAAAAGGTCAACAGGGGGATTTTTTAAGATGTCTCTAACTTGTTGCCTTATCAATAAAAATAGCGACTCAGTTTTTTAAAATGGAATGCATGAAAAGCCATGGGCATGAAAATGCAATTACTGTCTTGTAAATTGGTAGCATATTAGTATGCTGGAAGGGAGAAAGTATAGCGTAGGCTTGGAGAGCCATGAGATTGATAGCCACCAGGAAAATGGTTGCTTTAATTAATTTTCTTCTGAAAATTATCCAGACCATAGAAACTTCTTTAATACTTGCATGGAGTGAGAGTTGGCTCTAACTTATGAAAAGCTGATGAAACACACAAGACAACACAGCAAGAAATTCTGAAGGCAAACTAATTAAAACAGCTTTTTAATAACTTTCTTACTAACAAATAACCGTTTTCTTAGGGGTTTTTTTTTGTTTTTTTTTTATTCCCTTCAGAATTTAGAAGCATAATTACAGGCAAACAGTCATTATTTCCCTTTTATGATGGAGCATTTTTAGTGTGTTCTATCACTGTCTAAAAAATGAGCAAGGAATAAGAAATGTATAAGTACTGGTGACTAACCTAGAGAAGCAAGAATTTTAGGGCTGATACCAGTATTTACTATAGAGTACATGGAGAACTCAAGTACTCCAGAAAATGTAGGCAGAATATATCTGTTCTCTGAATCCCAGTCAGGGTTTAGTAGGATCCAGGACCAACAACTCTGAGTATGCTCAGCAGCATAGCACTAGGCATTTAGGAAAATTTTATATTGATGAGGGAAATTTAGCTGTCCCCAGTATCAAGTGAGTGGGGGGTTCCAAAAGGAATCTTATAAACTTAGCATGAACAGGTTCTTAGTCCAGCCTTAGAGTAACTGCAGTATATATTTTTTTTCTTAATCACAAACCACAAAACAGAAATATTTTCAAAAATATAATTTACTAGATACAAGTTATAATTTAATATCACTTGTATATACCTCATTTTCACTTCAAAAATGTCAGTATGTCTAGAAGCAATTCTGAAGGAAAAAAGAAAATGACACATCACAAGGGCAGCAGTCAAAAACCACTAAAAAATTGATGACTTGATTTTGCAACTCAATATGAAAAAGATGATCCAGCTCCTTTTCTAGTCTTACTGAGGCCTGTTCCCTATAAGGTGCTTTCTTTTTCTGAAACATATCTTTCATATGACTCATATGGGAAACTGCCCAGACTGGGGTCTGGACTGTATTTTCTGCAACATGATAAGACATTTTCTTAAGATCTATAGTTACTATTAGCTACCAGATAAATACAACTGTATAAATACAGCCCAGTAGTTCCAGATATCTCTGGTTTTGGTAACACATACTGCCTGGAAACATAAATCATAAAATAAATTGTCAAAAATATTGCATATACTTTCCAGGGTTGGAGGCAGCATCCAAGATCTACAGCAAGGCGTTAGTGCTGCTGCATTTGGGCAGGGGCATTCACCATGCTTGTAAAGGAGTTTAGAACTACCACTCCCATGTCTAAATGGCACAGAGTGATGCCATGCTATGGATGACCTCCTTTCAAAAAACACCATCCTGTTTGCTAGTTTCTGAATACTGCATTTGCCTAGTTCAAAGTCAGTACCAGAGGAAAATCTCTTTCTCTTACAAAATCAAGTCGTATATTTACCTTGCCTTGTGAATTGAGCTGCTGAACACGCCTGGTTTGAACAGCAGAGCACAGAGAAGCAGGGGAACACTGTGAGGGGGAAGAACTTTGTGGCTGGCAAAATTCAGCAACATCTGTCCTTTGTTCTCCACTGCACTATGAGACTTCAGGTCTAAAGAAAGATACATAAATAAGCAGTTTGAAAAAGCATAAAGCAGCTGCTGGGATCAGCTTGGCACTCCTGAGGAGTATCACTGATTTGCTGCAGTACAAAGATAAAAATGTGGGAAGTGGGCCAGATCCCTGTCAGAAATAAATCAGAACATGCCTGTTTTGACCTGAGTGAAAGTTTCAGTGTAAGTGGCAAACTAGGTGTAGGAAACAGGAAGGTCAATTCTAAAATATTAATTTCCTTTAAAAAAATTTAAAATTGTCAATTCTATTTACATGCATAAAAGGATTTTCATTGAAAGTTAAATTTTATTTATGTAGCAAATATGTAGCATAACAATTGAGCGATGTACTGTGTATTTTCTAAGAAACATATAAATACTTGACAAAATAATGGGAGAGGAAACATGGTTTTAGTGCTTCAGATAAAGAACTAGCATCCAAACAATTGCTTTCTGAAAATTTTCTTTGTTGCAGTAGTAAAGGCACTAAAATCATAATTGTCAAGAATTATCCATTCTTAGTGTGTCACTCTTGGGCAGAGCTGAAAGTGCTCTAAACAAAGAGAGATTCCACGTACAATAGCACAGCAAAAAATTGCCTGACAGCCTGCTCTTGAGTGGCAGTGGATGCTGTGTCAGGCTAGGAGCAACAGGCATTCACTGCCTTTACAATTTAAACCAGGATTTTACAAAACTCCTCACATTTAATAGGAGCTTAACAGATAAAACAACCCAACCATTGTACCAGACACCCACCAGTATTTTTAATATTAAGGCAGACATCATGATATGTGGGCACTGTTAGCAAAACAGAGAGGCATGTCTAATTCTCCCCATTTTAAGCCTTTATTTTCAGCTGTTTATAACTTCTCAAAATTGTTTGGTCTCAGTATTTCCCATGCTTTCTGTTTACTCTGGGCTATTTTGCTTTAATTTGAGATTTGCTTTAACATGCTTCAGCTGCTAAAGAATTTTGCTAGGGAAAGGGCATTGCTTTGGAGAATTCCTTCTGGAATGTAGATTAGGCAGTCCTAGGGTGTACAAGCATTAGCTTTTTGGTTCAAATCTATAGTTATCTTTTTGAAATTAACACCCTATATTAACACCTCTAGTTAGTGCCTTTATTTACATCATGAAGTGGGCTTGACATTCAAACTACATACACTTGTTTGAGAGGAAAGTAAACCCAAAAAACACTTTCCTGCAGCATACCTGATGCACTCCAACTGCTAAAGGTGTTTCACTACACTGCACCTAGGCAGGAATAATCCAGCACAAAACCACTCAAACACATCATGGGGACACCAGGTCTGCAGCACTGTCTGTTTGACTCTCCAGATGGACTTTGTCATTTGACAGTGCCAACTGATGTGAGTACACTCTAGCACAGAAATCAGCTCACAGAGTGGTTGTGCTTCACCCTTGCTGGACACCAGATACACAGCAAAGCCTTTGTACCCCTCCTTTTCTCACTAGTCAGGGGAGAGAAAATGCAACAAATGACTCATGGGTCAAGACAGGGACCCATGTGTGTGTCAGTGAGAGACCACTCACCAATTACTGGCACAGGTAATGAAGACTTGACCTGGGGAAATGAGTATAATTTATTACCAATCAGACCAGGATAGGATAATGGGAAATAATGTGTATGTTGGGTTCTATTCACATAGAGTTTATATAGAATTTACTCAAATAAAGCTCCAATTATTCACTTCAGAAAAATACTTAGCAAGTATACTGAGTGCAGAGTGTTCTTTCTCCACAAGAGATACTTTTTCTTTTGTGTCCTGGAGGATAAAAATGCTGAACTACAATGATACTATAGCATCTCCTATTCAGATTACTCAAAATCACAATTTACTTATTTTTTAACCAATTTTCCATACATTTCCATTCTTCTAGTATAATTACTTCTAAAATTAAAAAAATAAGGAAAAATAGTAATACCAGGTTAATCCAATAGCATAAATCTTTTTGGTTGTCTGTATGCACATGAGCAGCCAAAGCTATAAAAATGGTGAAAAATTGCAAGTGTGCAATTTTGAAATGCTGCTCCAGACATATGCCTCCTCCAAAACTGTAACCCTCTTACAGCCTGAATCAACTGGTGTCACAATCAGATTCATTGCTGAGAAGCAGGTCATACTGCAGTGAGAGTAAAGCAGAGATAAATGGAGAAAGGGGAAAGCAACATCCTCATTTCCACAAAGCTGAGATCCAGCTGAAAGATTTGGATATATTGCACTAGGGCCCTGCATATAAATGTGGATCTGATGACACAACCACACAGCCTCACAGAAAGTCCATGAAGCACATTTAATCTCTTAGAGTTAGTTCCTCTGTGTCCAACAATATGTCTTCATACTCTAATCACCTCTCTAAAGGCTCGCTGAACGGATTTTTTTTTTTTTAGTCCCTCTCAGAAAGGATGAAAATCAGTTTTAGCCTTTGCAACCAAAGTTAAATTTGGTTCACATGCACAGTTTACAGGTGTGATCCTGCATTCAAGCACCATCTTGAGATGACTTTAGAAGAAGGATTGGAGTGCACCCAGGTGTGCAGTGGTCTATTTGTTGTCTATCTGCTCCACAGAATCATCCCTTACTGCATGAGTTTTTGCTATACATGGCTCAGTGTAATCCACTGCAAGAACAAAAGGGATGTGTAGGTGTTCCAAGTTCACTGTGGATGGCAGCAGATAAATTATAGGCAGACTATTAAGAGCAATACGGACATAAAAAGATCGATGAGGGAGCACACCAACTTTGAACCCATTCTCTGACCAAGCAATTTAAGTTAAAGAGAGTGAATCTGTTAGACACTGAAGGTTCAAGTGCAAGTGTTGATGCACAGCTCCATGTATTCACCAACATGAGTTCAACAATCCACACAGCTAGCAGTGCCCAGACGGAATGAATTAATAAATATATAGATGAAACCAAGAAAGACAGAGACAACCTTAGTGAGCAGAAGAAAGCCTTTGGGAGGGCAGTCACAGCTCAAAGTCCTTTGGTTAAAACCATACATCTGTAATTAGTCACTTTAAATCCCTACCAACAGTAAGCTTTGCTGCTCTGAAGTCTGGTAGCAAAAGCTTTCACCACTTCAATCCCATATTCGTAGAAAAAGACAGGTCACTGTTTGTTCATGACCTCAACCCCTTCTGGTTGGAGAACTACAACATATTACAGGTTATGTTAAAGTATCCATGTTTACAAACAGGGTATGTGGAAATCCCAAACATAATAGGGATCTAAAACTCATCCTTAGCACCACAGATGGCAACAAGACCTGTAGGCCATTCCTACACTCTAAACCACCAAAAATACAAGAAAAAATGTGCAGTAAAGTGTCAGCTATACTTAACACACTTTTATTAAATATTACCAGATAATATGCCTGATATAAGACATTGAATTCTATTCAAGATATCACCAATGCAGAAATGTAAACTATTCCAACCTAGATCTGTCTAAATCTAAATGATGCTACTGAATCCATCGTTCAAGCATCTGTGATACTGTTCACATCAAGTGGACTGTGGTCTCTTAGATTAGATCTCTCTCTCTCTCCCACAGAGAGTAGATCTCTTTAACATCATCCTAGAATTTAATTACAAAAATGGGTTCTGCATCACTCTTGGAAGACACCATATGTTTAAAATACAGTTTACAACATGGATAAAACTTCATTCTTGTGCACCTCACTCCAAACTTTCGATTTAAAGCATGGTTGATATTCCAGTGATCATTTCTTTTGCCTTCCCTGGTAATAAGCTTTCTGGAAGAGTGGGTGTCCTGAACACAGAGCTAATACTGAGTGCATGACAGATCTCATTTGCACCACAGATCTGCAGTGCAAACAAAAGCCAAAAATCCTTCTCTATTCATTCTATAAAGGAAGGAGAATTCACTAGATGAATAAATACTGGAGAGGTTTTGCATTAACAAACACTGGATATACTTACCCATGTATTTTCTCATCCTACTTGCAGAATTCCTGATCTCATTGTAGTGATACTATTTAAAAAGGGACCAATGCAAATCTCTTCATCTGCATACCACCAAGAATGCAAGCCTAGTATCCAGGAGACAATAAGGACTATTTTGAAAAATATTCTCATGTGACTGAAAGGAAAAAAAACATGACAGGGAGAGGTAAAAATATTCTACACAAAGATAAATCAGGTGTTTCAATAGACACAAAACAAGATATTACTTTTATTTGAATATATCTGACTGAAGGTCCATTATCCACAAGTAGCCTGTGTAATGGAAAATGCATATATTGTTTGGAGGCAATGCTTACACACTAATATTTAGATGAGGCAAATAAAAATAATTTTTAAAAATTTATTTAATTTTAAAAAATTAAATAAATTTTTAAAATTAGATCATAAAGTCATAGAAAGGGTTGGGTTGGAAGGGCCTTAAAGATCATCTAGCTCTAATTCACCTGCCATGGGCAGAGATGCCACCCACGAGATCAGGTTGCTCAAAGCCCCATCTCACCTGGCCTTGAACACTTCCATCCACATGGGACACCCAGCACCTCTCTGGACAACCTGTACTGGTGCCTCACCACCCTTACACTGAAAACTTTCCTCCTGGTATCTCATCTAAATGGCTCCTCCTTTAGTTTAAAACCATTCCCCCTTGCTCTATTGCTACATGTGTAAAATGTTCTCTCCCTCTTCTCCATAAACCTCTGGTGGCTACTGGAAGGCAGCTCTAGAGTCTGGGGCCTTCACCCTTCTCTTCTGCTGGCTGAACAACCCCATCTCCCTCAGGATGAGCTCCTTTCAGGATGCATGTCCACAGCCCTCCTCACCACCCATTCCAACACGTGCTCCCTGTTCTGAGGATGCCAGGGCTGGACACAATTTGTGAGAGCAGAGTAAGGGGCAGGATCACTTCCCTCACCCCCAGCCATGCCTCCTTGGAAGCAGCCCAGCACAGAGCAGCGTTCTGGGCTGTGGGCATGCATTGCCAGGTCACGTCCAGCTTTTCATTCAGAACCCCCAAGTCCTTCTCCTCAGGGCTGCTTTCAGTGAGTTCTCCTCCCAGTCTGTGCTCATACCTGGGATTGCCCTCACCCAGGTGCAGCACAGTGCTGTTGGACTTGTTGAGCCTTATTAGGTTCTTGTGGGATGCAGAAAACAAGAAAGACTCTTGTGTCTCTTGCAAGCAGGAGGAAACTCCTCATGCAAACAGTGCAGTAAGTAGCATCACCCTTAATATAAAGAAAATAGAGATCCTGAAGTGTCTTAGGATAAGCCTAAATGTAAATATCCTCTACTCTGACCTTCACCTAAATACTGACCAGAGTTAATTTCTCTTTGAATTAAAATACTACTTTTAAAAAAGTTGGTTTTTTTAAATTACGGAAATATATAGTTTTAGTATGTATCTAACTTACCTACTCTACATTATTTCCCAAATGAGTTTATCCAAGTTCTAGCTCTGGTACTTCTGTTTCACACCTTTATAATTTGTTATTGATTTTCCCTTTATTAATTCTGTCAGAGTATCATCCTCCTCTTAGTGACAGCTATAAACCAGAGTAAATGAATGGGTGAGAGAAGAAGCCAGTGATTAAACACTACCAAAAAATTGTATACCTTTCAAGATATTGAAAGCTAGAGAAGCAGAGTAAGTAAGGGTTGTCTAAAGTGATGTAAGATAGAGCTCATGGATAATTTACCTTCCTCCCCTCCTCTAAAGCAAGTACTATGATATCTAAATTCAGCAGCACTTAGTAATGTGCTGTAGAAATTAATATCATATATGTGACTATGATTTTTTATTTTTCATCCCAGCCCAAAAAAGCACTATGCCTCTCAATGACTGCAAGTCTATAGTTTGGGCTCTAGTCACACAGAAGTCATCATCTGATTCTGATTTATCACCCCAGCAGGAGAGAGATCACACACAAGTTCCATGGATATTTAAACAGCAGCAAGCAGTCAGAGGTCTGGTAGAAAAAAGACTAAATCTTCCTTTTGGAGGAATCAACGTTAAGAAAATGGGATAGCAGGGGATGAGGGAGGGCTAGAGAAATGGAGAAAGAAACAAGAAAGAAAAACACTTTCCATGTGAAGTATTTCTAAGAGTAAAAGCAGAAACTGCTGAATGTAGTTTTCAGTGAGTCCAGCATGTAGAAATACAATTGCACAAGACCTACACAAATAATTTTGCTATGATCCCCTTAGAGCTTCTGATTTTGGCCATATTTGGTTTGAGGTACTATTTTGATTTTTATTTCCACTTCTACTCACCTGTTTCCATAAATTTTGTAAAAAATCTTCTTTCCAGATATTTACAATATCCAAGACAGACTTGTGTTAAGAATAATTTCTAATATTAGTAAGCACCAAATGTTATTTCTTTAAGGTTTTGTAACATTTTCCAGGATCTAACAACCAGGCATTCTTCCTTCTGATTTTGACAGGTCATTATGATATGCTATGCTTGCTTTAGTACACTATGTTGAAGAAATCTTATCTAAAGAGCAGTCTTGAGTGGCTGATACTTGCCAGGAAGAGTCCCAAACAGGCAGCATAGTAATTTCAAATATTATTCTAGATGTCTTAATATCATCACTACATATTACCAGTAACGTGCTAGGGAGGAAAAAAAAAACAGTGCTCAAAATTGTGTGTAGAAAGTATGAAGGATAAAAATCACAGCAGCAATGATACTGATACACAAAACTTTATTGTCTTTCCAACAGATCTTGGCTTTTACCTTGGAGCATGAATAGGGTTAGCACAATTACTACAAACTCTCATCTTACTGGGAGTGTTAGTAGATGGCAAAGCCAGATGGACAGGATAACTACATAATTTGCCTGTGAGATAAAGGCAGATATCATTATTCTTACTAAAGGTCTCAGCAAAAACCATAGTACAATTAAACATGATGAATAGAAAAAGAAAAGTAGTGCATTTTTCTATACCAGCTGCAAAAACTAGTCATACTTTTTTGTAGCTTGAAGAAAATGTGATAGATGAGGAGAAATGTGAATTTTACAGCTCAGTTTGAGATGTGCTAAACAACATATGAAGGAATTATGTTGTACCCCTAATAGTACAGGTTATGTACAATGTCTAGAGAACTGCTGAGAGCTTACTCAGTATCTGCAACAGTGCATGAAACGATGAAAAACTATGAAGTGACTGGAAAAAAAAGCTTAATTGTCAAACTGCCAGAGAGAGCAGTTCTGCCAGGTTGTAATAAGGAAGTTATTGGGACCTGCTGATTGAAGGATTTCTAGTTTAGTAGCTGTTACTTAATCTCCTTAATTACTGCAGGAAAACAAAGCATATTACATCATCGAGTTCCTTCCCTCTCTTCACCAAATACTTATTCAATGTATTTCAATATTCAATATTTATTGAACTTCTCTGCCTTTCCTGCATTCACGTGATCAATTCCACCACTGCCATCCAGAAACATACTGACAAAATTGTAAGGATTTATCTTGTTCTTCATCTATTTAATCCACTTATTTTTCTTATTTCTGCTCACTATAAATGTCATGTTCTGTCCTTCCCTTATCAGTTCTGTGCAATTTCCAGTTTTTGATTCACATTATTTAAGTCTTCTTTCATCTATTTTTTACATACACTTATTATTCATAATAGCATTTGCATCCCCACAGAGTCACTTTCCAATCAGTGTGACTCATATTCTGCTATGGATTTGGGACATTTAGTAAAGTGAACATTTACCAATTGCCATTGCTATCTTCAGTCATCACTGTTTTCTATTTGCTGCAACTGTTCCTTCCAGGGCACGAAGACACAGGCACTTAACATCCAGCCCAAAGCAGGTGATATCCATTTGCACCATCTACCACGAGATCCTAAGACTCTGATCAGTTCTATGATACATCAAAAGGAAAGTCTCAAACTCTGCATAACACTTTGAGTTAAGAAACAGCTTGATTTATTCTGTTACATCAAGATTCAACACTGATTGTGGAAAATCATCATCTGCAATTTCAGAAATTCAAAGGCAGGATGATCCATCTGCACAAATTCAGATGGATGTCAATCACCATAACTCAGGTAAGATATTGCACACTGTATTGGGACATACAGAAGTGAAAAGCACAATAAAGAAAGTAAGCAAGCAGCGAAGGTTTTATTTTTATTCACATTTTTCTCATCCCTAGACACTTTCAAGTCCAGTGAAGAAGCAGAATTTTAATTTTAAATCCAGTTAGACCTGGCCATTTACAGAAACCAAAGTTTCAGGAACCTGACAGAGAGGTAGCTTTACTAAGCTGCCATCTACAACTCCACATAGGTACACCACAGCATGTCCTAGCATGCCTTCCTCTTGCAGAATTATTGTTCTAATATATCCCAGTTATGAGCAAGTTCTGAGACATGACTGCCTCTGACAGGTACTGTAGATATGATTTAGCTACATCTTTTTTCCTTACTCACACTCTTCCCGCAGTAAATTTGATCCTTGCTACCTTAAACCAAACTTTTGCTACTGTAATCATTGTCTTTTGCCTGCCTACCTCACACAGCATTTGCAGATACCTTCCTGTCATGTTTAGAAAACAAAGGAAAATTCTGGCCACCTAAAAGTCCCAAAATGTAACGAAATAAACAAAATAAAGATCTTGAGTTGGTTAGGAAAGTACAAATAGGATCTTTTTTTTCCATGTTGATTTTCTGAAGCTTGCAGCAGTGGGACATATATCTGTAGCATACAGGGCAGAAGAGAAGCCAGACCAACAAAACCTATTCTAGGATGATAAATGTGTTTAATCAGAAGACACTATGAAACTTGGTTTTGCAGGCAAACATAACATATTTATCTTCATCTAGGTACATCAGAAAGTTGTCAAGAAAAAGTAACATTTCACTTTATTGGGAAACTCTCATTAAATGTGGTATAGGCAATGATGGGAGGTGTTCTGCTGTAATACTAGACCTGAAACTCAGTAAAACCTAAAACATTGAAAGGATATAAGAAAAGGATTTATTCTAAAACACCTGATTCTATGGAAATTGTATGAAGATCCCTAGATGCACAGAATGGTGATTTCAGAGGAAGAATGTTTGTTTCATATTATTTCAGATTAAATGTATATATGCATACACAAATACACACTCAGAGGCACGCCTCCTTACCAGTTCTGGTACTGCTTTTTTTTAGTAAAATTATTTAAATTTGTGGGTTTGACAGCAGAGTCAATGGATTGATTTGTTTTAACTATTTTTGCTTTAGTAGAGGTGTTGTGTAAAATTAGTTTAATTTGCAAAATGTTTCACAGCCTAATTTAAAAGAAGTTTATACACTGAATCGTACCCATCAAGAACTTCAGCTGCTGTTCCTAACAACCAAGTTTCCTACCTACCTGCAACACTCTCATCAATCAGAGGAATGAAATATTTGGTTTTGCTTTTTGACTAACACTCAAATATTTAAAAAAATCTTTAGGTATTTAAAGTAGCAGAAAATCTCAAATACTAGCTGTCAAGGAGAAGTGCAGCTTTCAATTACTCCTAAATTTTGAATAATTTTGATCAATACTGAGAAGGGATGGATGACTAAATATCTTACTGACTGTAGCACTGATGTGGGATATGGCTGGAAGACCTCAGGTGTGCTATTACTGGCCTTAGAACTGCAAGCCTTAGAACACCCAAAATGAGTTTGATACTAAAACAAGGCTTTACTATTTAAAGGCATCCTTTCAGATATCATTCCAGTATCCATCCCCCCCTTATCATAAGACAATCTGGATTGTTTATGGACAGACAGGAACTGAGAGATTTCACTTTCCTGTGGAACATTAGACATAGCAAAATTATACCCTATAATTAAGCTAGGCTAAAGAAAGCCAAAAGTTATGAAATTATCTTCATTCATTGCCAGAGGTATATTTTATATTTGTTTGTCTATAAAGAGAACAGAACTTTTTTCTTTCTTTAGTAGAATACCCCAAGTAATTTATTTAACTTTATTATTAATTTAAATAATAATACTTATTTCAGAATTTAGAGATGCCAAGCCTTTCCCACTCCAAACCTGCTAATCACAATAGGAGAGGCAATAGCTTGCCTGTTGTGGGTTAGGGATTTTTTTGTTTTTCCTCAGCATGTGTGAAGATCTACTCTATTGTACATATCTACAAATTAGGCAAATATAATTTGAAGTCTTGTCATAGACTTTATCTGATGCTGTTTGCAGATAGAACACAGAATAGGTCCAATTTGGTCCCTGTGTTGTGTTAGCAAGCACTTCAGGCAGCACAGATGGAAAGTGAGCCACTCACTACCTTTCTTTTGACAGACATACCATTGTCTACTACAATGTGTGGTGTCCTCACAATAGCACATCCGCATTCTTCCTTCTGGAATTTCAGCCACAGGTTTATACTTTCAGGCTTGTATTTCTCCTTCCTTGGCAGTTATGTCTTTTCAAGTACTTGAATTCACTAGAGCTTGACCTCATATCAATGCACAAATTGTACACAATGAGCTTTAAAATAGTTTATAGAAATGTTTCCAATCTTCAGATGTAGCAACAAAATATTATTTCCCAAAAGCATGACTACAGCATCACTCATCTTTAAAAAGAGAGCTTGTAGACATTTTTCAAATGTCTATATCCTTACATAATTCTTTCAGGTATTCTTAAATATCTGGTCATACAACCATAAACTTAACCATAGCCTCATCTACCACCATATATTGGCACCAGTTTCTGTCTTTGACCAAGCCATTACCCAGATACTGATGAAGAGGAAAAAGGTCTAGCCTTTGTACATAAATATAATTATCAAAGTTTAAAACTTGAAACTAATGCATTTATTGTTTGGCGAAATTTTGCTTTTAAATGCTGGAATAACAAATATTATAGAAGTCTAAAAATACCAGTAACAGATTTTTAATCCCATAGATCTCAAAGATATTACAAACTTCCTACATTTTTCAATACACAACAAAACTAACTGTGTGTGATTTCCTTGTCTTTCATAAATTTTGGTATTTAAGAAAACAAAATTTCCAAATGAATCTTTTCCCAGCACAGGACAGAAAAGGAATCTGCATGGATAGATTGTTTGACATTTTGCAATATCTACTACTCCACTGGCACATTTTTAGAATTTTCCTTTTTTACCTGACTGCCTATTTTCACAAGCCTTTTCTGCACACATAAATTTGGAGGGTTTTTTAGGAGATATGTACTCCTACCAACATCTGCTGAAATTATTCTGTAAATTCGGTAATTTTAGAAATTTTAAAATTGGCAAATGAAGAGAAACAGATTTGCCTGTTCAAATTCACATACATGGACAGCCTGATTGCTTAAAGTCACAGATCCATAGAAAAATGAACTTAGAAAGCAGCAAAGAATGAAGGAACTCAAAACACTTATCTAGGTGTTCAGCATAGTGCACTAGGGGAAAGCTCAGCTTTACTGAAAGTCCAGATCTCTGTGCTCTTTGAGGAAGGAACTCATTATATACCCCAGCATGCAGACTTCCATGTTTTGTATAACTTCTTGAGCTAACTCAGTTACTGGTAGCAGTCTAATTACAGAAGCATGGAGTTCACAGTTCACCATCTATAAAACTACCCTTCTTCCTAAAGCTGAATTATCTCTTTTAAATGCAGCTTGGATAACCTCAGGATCAGGATGAACTGAAACATCTCTTTAGCTGTTGATGGAGAAGCGGGCTAAATTAACCAGAGAAGCCTGGGATTTCAGTGATTATGGGGGATTGCATGGTTTTCTAAGTGAACAGTGCAAACTGTTCCTACAATGACCTCTACTTCTCAGAAGTTTCTAGAAATTTATGGAAGAGACACGCCAAAATGGTTAATACCTGTGACTTACTCCACAGTGCCAGATACAGAAGAATGATTCTATAGAGTTGCACCAGAAATTGGTGCAATTTTTAGAAAAGTACAACACAAAGGGCTGGATTGTGACTCTCCTCTGCTACATTTAAACTTTAGAAAGTACAGATACTTATATATAAAGATAGTTCATTTATTATGGACAATATGGGTAACAGCTGATGCTAGAAAACCATACCTTCTCAAAAACCCAGCCAGGAGTGAGATTCCAGAGCTGGCTGATGCTGCACATGTTGCCTGGAAAGGCTGGCAGTGGCTAAGGGCAGCAATACCAAAGCATGGGCTCATCCCTGGCAGCTGCCATACCCCAGGGCTGTGTCAAACACACAGGACAGCAACTCTCCACTTAGCCCCCAGCCCTTCACTTGTACTCCTGGCAAATAAACACAGGGCTGCCTTTGCACAGGTAGAGCAGGTGCAGTCTAGGAATGCTGGGACGCTGCTCTTCTCATGCCCACAGCTTTGTCAAAGAGGAAGTTGTCCAAACTGGGGGATGACACACTGATATGCTAGCAAACTGTCACTCTGATGTGTAACTGAGAAGGAAGTCACCATTTTTTCTAGAGGTCTGTCTGGTTTGCCTTACTCACATGGTCAAGCTTGTAAAGTTTTCACGTGTTCTATTTGGGGAACACCTTTTCCCATCTACACAATGTGTACCCCACCAAGGCTAGAGAAGGAGGGGGAGAAACAATCTTCAACAGAGTAACTGCCAGAGTTATCTAGACATATTTCACTCTTATTCTTCCTACCACTAAAAGTACTTAAAAACTTTAACATTAAGTTTAATTTCCTAGGTACCACAGTTCTTAAATTTAAGGTAAGGAGTTCAAAAATTGAAAGCCCAGGGTAGGTCAGACATGATTCAATAGTCTCTTTCACACTTTAAAAGCCATGCATATTCATATTCTTCACTCAATGCTTTGGAACTGCTTTTATCTGTAGAAACTGTAGTACTTCACACAAAGAAGCTACATCTCTATATTTAATTTTCATCAGCATACTAAGTACAACCCTCTCAGAGCACACCACATAAATGGTAAATGTGTGCTCTTTGGTAGTGTCTGAGGTAGCTACTCTTCTAACCTAGCCAGTGTCCTGGAGAAGACTAACATTACAGTTTCCATCTCCCACTTGGAGCTGTTTGCTGTTGTGCTTTTTCTTTCTCATCCCAGACCCCCCCTACCTGTGCCATCTCTTCCCATCAAGATCTTCTGGTGTGCTCACATCTTAGAGCAATGCCTGCTGACTTCCCCAGACCATCAATCACCAACAACTCAGACTGCTAGCAGGAAACTCATCCTACCAATCTCTCTAGGCACCAGTGCTAGAACCTTATTTTAAGAAAAAAAAACCATGCTGTTATTTATTGGCATACCAGCAGGCCCATCCTCAACCTTTCTCTAGGCAGCTATTCTGCAGCCTGCTCTGATATGAGCCATCTATTAAATTCACACCAAGACAACTTCTCCACCAACGATTTATCTACACCTGCTACCTACTGCATCTGGCAGGAATGACGAGACACATTTGGCCTTACAGCTCAAATAAGGGCAGACTAAGTTCCCTCTCTGTTCAGGGTTCTGGATTTACATGCCTTTTTCTTCTGCTTCTCATACTTAACTATTGCACTGTTTTTTGAAAATGTGTAATGTTCCCCAACACTCTGTCTGACAGCCTGAGAAAGAAGTTCCACCCATGCTGAAAGCACTTTTCTGATTTTGAATTCATACTGCCTGAAATGTTGCTGCTTTTGTTTCAGAGTGGAAGAAGGGCTCTTTACAGCTGCACCTGTTTGTGTAATAGACATTACCTCCTTCCACAGACTTTGCCTTCCCTTGAATAAACAGATACTAAGTATTTCAACTTCACAAAAATCTTGGCGAGAGCTTTAAATGACTGAGTCAAATACACATTAGCAAATACATTTTAAATTCTAAAATGTACTCAGATGAAACTGTCTAAAAGAAGGGGAACATGCGGAGTTTTTACAGTAACACAAACAGCGTGAGATCACCCCTTGTGCCTGTGAAAACAAGAGAAAATGCAAAAAGGAATCAATTTAACAGTCTTTGTTCAAAAAGTATCTTCAATAATACACTGAATTGTGCTTAAACCTTGGAAAGACATATATTGTGGGTTAACTGAACTTCAAGCAAGTGTCACAAATCAGTAATAAATGCTGCACGTGTATTAATCATTCCACCATCCATTCTGGATATTCAAGATACCTTCTAGTCATTCTGAGGTACAGTCCCACCCCAGCACATGGTGCTTTCACCCTGTCACACAGCATGGGCTCAGCAAAGTACCAGCATCCACTGGGGAGTGCACAATCTCCAGTGAGCAAACTCAAACCCACATCTGACTCCTTGGCTGACACGGGGCAGCTGTCCTTCTGTCCCTGCTGCCTCTCTTCATGAATGAATGGGAATATTGCAAAATAAATGCTGCTAATGGCCCTTATTTTATTCTGGCAACTATAGTACTGACATTCCCCCATATCACCACCTCATCTTTTAACAGCTGCATCGCAGGAAATCCAAGCCCTGAGAGAAGATGTGTATATATTACTGTTACTTATATGTTCAATTAAATGTTGATTATATAAAACTTTGGTTCATAATCAGTTTAGAGGGAAATAAATTTTAAAAAATGAGATGTCACTATCTTCTTTCTGAAGTGCTCAGAATTGTGTATATGTAACAATGTTGAAGCATAATTGAAAGTGTCTTTAAAGTAAATATAATGAAAAATAATTGCTTGTCTCAAGGAAAACTTGGATATTGTAGGAGAGTGAAATAAGAATTAATATGTTCTCCTGCCCAGGAATAAGGCTTCATCTATGAAAAGTAAAGGAAAAATATATCTGATGTACTTAAAAAACACTGAAAGAGCAAAATACTTTCTTTCACCTGTTTACAGAGTTAGGATTAAATGATTTTGAGCTTTTAGCCAAACAAAAAGGCAGTACTACACACGACTGCAGCAGAAGTACAGCAAGAGAAACGTAGAAATTCATGAAAGGAAATACCAAACCACCATCAACATTTTCAGTACCTGAATCAAAGCAATAGTTTTAAATATATATCTGTGATATATTGATATACATATACATACACACACATATATATCTATATTGTGTAAATATATATACAGCTATTAAATCTAGAAATTAATGAGCACAACTTTGGACATCGAGGGGCTAGTTGGAAGCTCAGATTCTATTAATACATAATCTATATTTGAAAGCTACTACTAGTCCCCTTAGCTGTCCTGCATAATGCTTTCTGCCACCAGCTATTTTCACTTTCCAACCTTGAACAGAATAGGGCATCATATGATTTCAGATCTGGCAAATAGACATTCAGGTTAAGATTAGCATTCCTAATGCTAATCCTGGTATGGTTGGCTGATGTCAGGACTCAGATTATGACAGCAATTCAAGAAATACCATGTTTAAATACAATATTCTACATAAAATGGCAACAGATGAAAAAAAAACAGAAGGACAATAATTCAAAGGTCATTCTACTATGAATGAAATTTGTTTTCACTAAAGCAGATACTCCCCTCTTAATTTATAGATAACAAATTGGATGTACAATGTTAGACATTAATGTAGTTAGAAGGCAACAACATACTATCCTAGGTAACTGATACCTGATTAAATTTATGTCTTCTTCAACTACACTAAAACATGTTGACAGATACCAAAAAGATCTTCACTTTTAGGGGTCTCTAATTTTGAATTAATTACTTAATATCTTGCTTTGCTGTGTATTCCTACAATGAAAATACACTTAGTGGTTCTCACAGCAACCAATTTGTATTTTAAAATGTAGCAGAAGGACTTATTAGACCTACATTAAAAAGCTACATTTGATACATGCAGTAGCACATAAAAATAATAATAGTTGCTGATTAAATTAGTCAGCTTGGTACAGAAAAGACTTGAATCACAGAATCTCACACACCAGAGAAAGAAAAAGACATATTATTTCGTCCAATACATCTATCTACTAATGTATAATTTATCTCAAGATATATTTTGAAATTTTCATTTAGCTCAATTTTAAATGTCTCCAATAGTGATACTTTCATTGCTTTTCTACAAAGCTTAGCAAATATTTTTAAGAGAAACTTTTTTTCAAGTGACAATTGACTGAACTAACCTAAAATATTATTTGTGTTCCATTTATAATCTTTAGATATTAATAGATAGCAATAATTTCACCAATTCAGTCCTGGGGTTTGAACTATTTTTTCATATATAAAAATAGTAGTTAAAATAAAACAAAACATATCAATGAGACACAGATTTTTTTTTCTCTAAATTACTGGCAAGAATGTTGAAATTGCAATCATATGAGCATCTGTCTTACAAATAAAGCTCTACTCCTTTAGCTAGATTCTCCACAAAGAGAGCATAATTCAAAGACCTTAACTCATGACGAAAAAAAAAGATTTTACTATAAACACTATAGTTTGGGTAGTATTATTTTAAAGGAAAATAAAAATATCATTAAATGAGCGAGCTGTGATAAAAAGAGGGAGATCAGAACCATTCTCCCAGGCAACAGACACAAACTGACTAGTCAAAAACTCTCATTAGAACAGACATATATTTTAAACCTGAAAAATAACTTTGACAAATGGTGTTTTCCTAGTAAGATTCTCTTGTGTACAGTCCAAGAGATATCTTTTTGACAAAGATCTAAACCCTGCAAAGAACATAAGTAATTGAAATTACAAAGATGTCTAACTTATTAAAATATGCAAGCTTCATAACCCTCACTTAACACCTTAAATGGCAAAATTCTTAGGAATACAAGCTTTTGATGGAAGGTTTTAGATTCTACTAACCAGTTTCCTTCCCCTTTCAGTCCTTATCTCCCATGAAATCCCAAAAATGCCCACGTTCCCTGGATAACCTGGCATAGGATCTTGGTTAAAATCCTATTTAGGCACACAGTCAGGAAAGCAAAGCACCTGAGTATCTTCATGAGAGGAGATTCAGACTCCACTCTTGCCCCTCTTACAAAATTCACCCCCATCCAGAGTGATAGAGGCTCGTGTGGGACAAAGGATGCTCTAGGTCTCTCCATCAAGGTACACTGCTTTACAAGGAGTGCAAGGTTCACTGGACAAGAAAAAGAGCTTAGTAGAAGCCACAATTCCATTCACAGGGATCCAGACACTCAAGAGAGAGAATTCCTTGGCCTTCACCATAGCACAGAAACATATTTCAGTCTCAATGCCAATCACTGCTTAAAACAAGGTGCATGAAGTTGTCCTGGGAGCAAGGGTTAGAGTCAACCACCCTTCTCTGTCCAGTGATTTTCCATCAAAGCCTATAACAGATTCATAGCCCTTAGACCTTTTAAATGGCCCTTCCTTAACAAGAGAAGCACATTTGGACCTTGTACAGAAATGTCTGACTACAATGTTTTTCTGGAGATAAGAAATTATTTTTAACCTTTCTGATGACGCTTTGAAACAGAATACCTGAATCACTGCTGTAATTGCTATGCTGTTGGATAAAAAAATCAGCAATATAGGTACTTGTGACCATAAGTTAGAGATCTTGAGGGTATGTGGAATATATTTAAGATGTTAAGAGGGAACGGAAAGCAGACTGGAAGAAGACAATAGCAACATTTTCTGAAAACTGAAATAGTGAAAAATGGGAGTGTGTGTGATTAAGGGTGGTAGGAAAACTAGATTATATAATAAAAGCTGTGGTTTTTTTTCCTTTCTTTTTTTAGGAATGTCAATTAATTTTAATGATTTTTTTGCCAATTGATTTTATTGTACTTAATTTCTGAAGTAAAAACTCTATCTCCAAAACAAACAAAAAAAGCCAAAACCAGTCAATATAAAGATCTAGACCTTAGGATTACTGCAAGAAATACATACATTGTCCTTATTCAATGTCAAAGGAAATAGTACGGGCACAGCAGATCACCCTGCTTCCAAAATCCAGTGAGAGCTGACTCTAATTGTGGTCCTACCCAGGAAAGAAAATCTTGATCAACTTTTGAGCTTTTATCCCCATCTCGGATGAAGGCCATGTAGTCTCATCAGAGAGCTAAGCTTTTACTTTACATTTCAAAATACATATCATATTTGGCTCACCCAAATCTGTAAACTTCTGTGGATCCCATCTGAAGGGCCTGACTCAGCCCCTAAACTTTACCCTTTAGACATTTAGCATTAGGCCTGTGGGTCCCACCCACATTGAGAAACAGCTGAAAATAAAGCACCATCAAACATCGCGTGCAGCATTTCTCCCTGCCTTAATTCCAAGGTCTTTGCTACAACTAATGCTGAAATCTCACCCTAGGTAATGGCCAAATGACAAGGAGATAGTCTCTCTTGCTGCACTACAGCAATTGGTAATTACATTCTCATTACCAGCAATCCTGCTCTGCAATACAATTAATTAAAAGGTTTGTGGAGAGGAGTTGATAATAACGCCGAGACTTACAACCAGGTTTGGTGCAGATAGATAAAAGTCAGGACAGAAAGAAAACATAAAAATTGTACAACCCAGGTTCAGTTTGAAAAGATAAAAATTTTAAAAATCACCTTCTCCCCCAGCAGAAACTTTCTGCTTGTAATTGAGAAAATCTAAACTGCAAGACAATAAATCTGAAACAAAATCAATATAAGCTTATAGTGTGATTTATAATGAGACGCTTTTCAAAGGAAACTGGCACTTTAAAAGCCAGGCTGTTCTCTCTGATTGAAGGTTTTCACCATGAAAATGTCTGGCTAAGAAACGGCAGATTTACAGAGTAGGCAGAAATTGCTCATTAGGTGAAAGCAAAACTTAATCCAGAATTACTTTCTCAGATTTTTATATAGCCCATTTGAAACAGGCTTTTGGGGCTTCCTATCAAGGGTATTCTTGTGCACAGAACAGAAACAGCAATCTTACTTTAAGCAAGCAATGCTTAAAGCACTTTAAGCAATGTTTCTCTTAGTAGCTGTCTAAACAGTTTCTTCAACATGAACGTTAATATTGTAGTAAAAATATTTTAAATTGTGTACTGCATTTTATTATTAAGTTAGTTATTATAAAAATAAAAAGAGAAAAAAAATCCATATTTTTAAGTGGGCATATTCTTGCAAGAAACTTTAAAAAAAAATTATCAAATAATTCAGAGGGTTAAGATTCTGGAGTTTTTTGCTTTAGATTTTTTTTTTCTGCAAAGGATAAAAATATCCAAAATATCTGTCATAATTAACAGGTGGCTCCTTATAGCAAAAACACTAAAACAGAAGAAGCAGCAGCTGTGAAGGAGGATATCAAAATCAAGAATATTAAGATGAAGCATCATTTGTTTTTACAAAGAGATGTTTATTTTGTGATAATGGATGCAATTAATACCAGCATATGCTAGAGTGTTCACGGAATCAGTAATTAATGTAGCATTAATTTCAATGGGTTTTTAAGTGCATTTGCAATGTCACACATATTCAGATCTCTCATCAAACACAAACCAATTTGCTTAATAAATCAACAGCCTCGAACATATTTTTCTATAACATGAATGTTACAGGTATGTCAGTCAAGACTTGGTTTTAATAGTGATAACAGAAAGAAGTGTTTTGTGCTCCTAATTGAATAGTTCAGGCATTTAAAATATTGATCAAAGGGAGTGAGTGGTAATTATTTAAGCTAAGAACAGCTGTGAACAGACATCATTAATGTTCATCTACCGTAATTTATGCTTGTAGCAATATGGCTCTTTTCAGCAAAATTTAAATTAAAGAAAGCTAGATTTAAATTTGAAAGTGAAGAAAGTGAATATTGTTGCATGAAAATTATACCATATTGAGCTATAAATGGCATAACCTCACCACATTTATTGGAGCCTCTAAAGTTTAACTCTAGACCTCTCAGGCAGTAGTGGAGGATAATTAAACCTGTAGCGATCTAACAATAATTAGATGTTTCCTTCTGTTATGCACCTATAAAATGGTCTCAGTGGTCTTTCCAAACATTAATGAACGAACTGAAGCACACTGTGAGGTACAGTAGGTTAGTAAGGATTTGTTCCCATCATAGGGATGAGAAAACTCAGGAATATATGCAGTGCAGGGTGGTCTGAAAATTAATAGATTGATAAGTGGCTATAACTGGCTACAAAGCAGTATAATATCTAGTGCCTTGACATTTACTGGGTGTGCAAAACACATGCAATCCACACCAGCTTTATATTCTGTGAAAGTCAAAATCAGATCCTGCTATAAACAGAAGTATTTCTCTGGAGAGATATTTGCACTCTATCTAGACTCATGTCAGTGAATTATATGGTGCATTGATTCTTTTTTACTTTTGAAAAAAAGACTCCTGTCAGACTTCACCACTCCTGTGGCCTGCCACGTATCTTTAACTGCAAAGTAAATGATTGTATGCAGTCCTTACTGCAAAACACTCAAGCTTCAGACTATGTGCTGTGGCCTTAAATATCAGCAGACCAAACAAGAATTTGGGACTCTATTTTTAAGAGTAACTCTGTCTCTGTGTGCTCAGGATCTCTTCCCTATAGCCAACTTTTCCCTGCCTCCCCAAAATCACAAATCTCCCTCTTTCTCCATCTTGTCACACAGGGTTGCCTGCTAAGAGCAGTGATGAGACTCCAGCTGGCAAACTGAAGGTAAACATAGCTGAAACATGCCCTGAAGAATCAAAAGAAGCCCCCACTCTCAAATCCAGCCCCAAAATTATTATACAGGGCAGACTGCTTAGACTGCCTACAAGACAGTAGCAATTATGTGACAGGTAATTATGTTTGATAAGTGTTTTTAATTAGATTCTGAAATTCAGTCAAAAAGAAAGTGCCCATTCACACTGGGCACCTCGACAGGGGTCACGCCTGGGACAAGCGTTGCACGAGCAAAACCAAGCACGGTGAAATCCTGTCTGCAGCAGACACCCCGAGCTACATCTTCCCTGCAGTACAGCCAGGCTAGTGTTAAACAGACAATGTTTGATGTCTTCCACAGCCAGGGACCACGATATGTCCTTAACCTGGCACTACAGGTGTGGTCCAGCTCTTCAGAGCTGCCTACACACACAGGCATCATCTCATGGAGTTTTGACCATTGTGAGAATCAGATAGAGTGGGGAAAAAAGAAGCTTGAGTTGCTCTGTGGGCAGTCTGATAGGGTTGAGGTAGTTCATGAACCCCAAATTATTTCATTTTAAGAAGAATCTCTTGCTTAAGACTGCAGCTTGGGAGCCATTTCCTGATGTAGAGTTGTAATAACTCACACTAAGTGCTTTTTTACTCCCAGGGAGGCAACAGACACAGAGAATGATGCCTTTTTCCCCAGCAAGACATTTTTAGCATGGAAAAGATATTTTCTTAAATTTCTTGAAAGTGATGAGGTATTCTGATTCAGAAGCTTCAATGACTCAGGAATTTAAACTGCAAGAAGTTAATAAATTTCTTTTCCTGCCTGACACAAACTGTTTTTTCCGCTGTTTCCAGGGGTTTATTTGATTGTGATTTTTCTTTCTTTTGTGAAGAGGAGAGCAATAATTTATTACATTACATGTTACCTTGCAAGAATACAATAATAGCTCTGGAACTACAGAGCCATCACCAGAAGCTTCTAGCTCAGAAATATTTCAGGCCAGCAGCAGACAGTGTATGAATCCCAAAAGCTCTTTTTTGTCTTCATGGAAATTTAGCACATTTTAAGGTTTAGACACTTGGACAGAATTGCATGTGCTGAGGGTTCTGAGGCAAGAAATGCAACTTGACCTCTAAATTCAGCAATAAACCAGACTGGGTTTTGTTAGCATACTGACAAAGCAAGTTGTTCGTTGCAGTCAGTTAAGGAAAGAATCACATTAAAAATGTGAAAGAATGATTTTCAAACTGTATTCTGTTCTTCAGTTCTTTGTGGTTTTCAGTATACACTTTTCCATCATACAATATGCAATGTTTGAATGAGAACTACATTAGCCGTGGACTTATCTGTATAAATATTTAACATTTCTATGTTCTCTTGGAAGCTAAATGCCAATGAAATCATAAAGTTGCTGGAATGGCTCAAATTTCATCATTAGATAAGAGAAAATGTCCATTCTTCTATGTTTATGGAAAAATATAGTTATTACCTATTATCATTACTATGGTTTCATTTTGAGATGAAGTTCATCTGAACAAATATAAATGTTTTACCAGAAACTTCTGAAATATTTGTCCTCACTTTATTTGTAGGAAGCAACTAGGCATCTCGAGGATACAGTTGGAGGCCTTGTGAGAGTGGTTTGAATTGCCTGAGGCAGACCAGCCCTGGTAAAGGAGCAATCAACAAGATTTGGCATTTACTCCAGATGTTTGTTTAGGAATATGAAAGGAAAGGACTGAGCTCCTGAGAGGGGCACATGTGACAGCACTGTCCTTGCTGCCTCTGTGCCATAGTGCTTTGCTGCTTTTTGTACTCTGTGGCAAATGGCAGGAGAGATGAAGGAATTCCCCCCAGAATATTATCTGAAAATACCATTGCTCACTACCACTGACCAGTGCCCAACCTGCCCCACAGCAGTTATTGGACCCTCCCAGCCAATTCCTTTCACCTTATATACTGAACATGCCAATCCATGGTATTGAATGTCCCCTGGCCAGTCCAGGTCACCTCTCTCCCCCCCAGCTTCTCGTGCACCTCTTCACTGGCAGAACCTGAGACCCTGAAAGTCCTTAAGGTAAGGACATTTTTTGTGACTCTACTTAGCCACAACCAAAACATCAGTATGTTATCAACATTATTCTCATACTGTGTCCAAAACCCGGCTCTGGACCAGCTGCTAAGGAAAAAATGAACTCTATCCCAGCTGAAACCAGGGCAGACATACATTTGGAATCTGTAAAACCCTGAGGTGTGAGCATGCATCTATCCTTGTGCAACAGCAAAACCCTTGTATCTGTGAGTCAGCTCAGAACTGTACTCTTGCCATTTCCTGAATCATAGCAAATAGGAGAAATCACCACTGAAAACTGGAAAACATGGACAGATAGATAGATAGATAGATGGATGGATAGATCAGGGAGTAAAAGCAGCTGTTGGCTTGAGTCAGGGAGAGTCTTTTTCAGAGAGAATTCAGTGTGGAAGCCCTTCTTTCTCTGTTATAAAGATAATAGAGATATGCAGAAAGTGGGTGGAGGTAATTATTTATAAGGGGTTTCTTCCACAATTTAAACATAATGAAGCTACATAAAAAATTTAAACATAAAGCTACAATGGGGGGCTGGTTTTTGGTGCCTGTATCTCAACATCTGCCACTAGCCTGTCCCAAAATTGAGTGTATAAGAACCAAACCACCACAGGCTATTCAAATTCCACACACTGATGTGGTTCCTACATGGCTCTCAACTTTATACATACTGAGAATTGCATTCAAGATCTCTTCTAGCATGTGAGGTGAACTATGAGTTGTACTTCCCTGTGAACAAAGCTCTCTTCACATATATCTAGCTATCAATCATCTTTCTTTAAATGAAAACCAGCTTTTTGGTAGATAAAAATGACTGCAGATAGAACTGCACACATTAAGAATTTAATCTAGCAGACTTAGACCCCAATCCATGCAGATGTAATTGAAATATTAGGGTCATAAAACACGACCACAGTACCTCCCAGAGTCTTTTTGTAGAAGATGGAGATGACTCAATGGCTTCTTTTGTAATTCCAATTTCCTTGACTCAAAACAGTCTCTAACCAAAAACTGTAAATAGTTGATGGGCTGTATTAAATACCTAAAAAAAAAAAAGCTATTACCTACTACCATAACCTATTTATTAAATATGGATATTTCAGGATTAGAGATAGCCTTTTGCTAATAGGCTTATAAAAAAGTAATTTCCATTCAATAATATGAGAACAAAAGAGATGGGTTTTTTTTTTATTTCCTTGTGATGGAATTTCAATTTAATGCATTTGAATACATCAAAATATTTCTCATTTTTGGCTTTAAAAGTCTTGATTCTTTTGTGCTCTGATAATCTTTAAGAACAATTGGGCTATCATTTGTCTCCAAATAGTCTCCCTGAATCCCTTCTCCAGGGATCAGGGAGACTAGGGCTGACACAAGCCTGAGAATCCTGCTCCATTTAGAGACTTGCACCATACTACATCACAGAAAACCAGTAGATTTGCAGCTTCTATTTTAATCTTACCAGAAATGGCAGCATTAAACCTTTTCCTATGCATGAATCCTTTTTGCCTTCTCTCATTAAATCCTGAACTTTCTGAGGAAAAATAATGTTCCTTACTGGTCTTTACTGTCACCTGTCTACCACTTTTAGCAGGAAGTAATTTTGCTGACAAACGAGTGTCTTGATTCATGTCTTTGCTGTTACACAGATACTAATTTCCAGGCAGAGGAAGTGCTTTATTCATTTTTTCACTCTTAGTGATGCTTTCAAATGTGAGGACACTTACTGGTCATTCAGCTTATCCACAACATGATAAAAATCACATGATATAAAAACAATGTGATAAAAAACCCCACAAGAGAGGCACATCAGCAGCTGCAGCACGTGTTCAGTTGCTGCCACTGATGAGAATCACACTGGGCTTTTCAGTACTCACTCTTTCAAAAGCAGATGTTCTTTTTCAGCAATACTAATACCTAAGACTTTTTCTCAGTAGATAGCTGGTATTTTGTCATGAATTCCTCTTCACTTTACAGTGCTTACAACACCACACACAATCACTTGCAGCAGTTCTTCTCCATGGAAAAGAAGCTGTGACACTTTTTATACCAAGCAAATGGCCAAGCACTGCACAGGTCACCTGGAGATGTTGTGGAGTCTGGCTCCTTGGGGATGTTTAAAAACCACCTGGGCATTTTCCCTAGCAATGGAGTCTAGGAGGCCCTGCTAGAGCAGGAACATCTTGCACCAGCACAATCTCCAGAGGTCCCTCCCAATCTCAAGCACTCTGTGATTGGCAATCTTTCCCATTATCATTTTCTAAATTGTTTTCAACAGATGAAAGCACAGTTCTCCTTCATGTGGGCTGCACAGCAGTCAGGACATTGTGCACTGTGAGTGTGGCTCAAGGAAAACCTCCAGGATCAGCCAAAGCCAAACCTTTCCATGGCTGAAGCAAGAGCACGGAATTGAGCCACAAAGATGTTTAGGCAAATTAGGCAAACTAATTATTTTACAGCCAAACCTCCTAAAGCCTGTATTGGATTTACCTCCCCAGGAGCTTATCTAGATAATTAATCTAAAGGCAACAAAAAAAACTACATTTGGTTTCAGGAAGCTTTGCCTCAGCTTTCTGGTTGACTCATCTGCACAGCCCTCAGAGAAGCTGGGCAAGACATCACTGCAAACACGAATGACACAACTCAAACAGCTTTTTAATCACCTATGTGTAGGACCTGTACTGCCAACATCCACCAGCTTGGTGTGGTAGGGGTATAAGGACAGATGAGAGATGAAGGCAAAGGGTATTTCTCTTATATCTTCCTCTTTAAAGGTGGCTAGTCTTCCTCTTTTTCAAAGGGAATCTTTTCTTTCTCTCTGTTTTGGTTTGTTTGTTATCTCTGAAACACCCACACTAACCCTCTTCTCTTTCACGAGTCATTTTTGTGCACAGGCAATTGCTTGCTTTGACTTTCTTATTTGATAGAGGCTTATTAGACATTTCAAAGTTTGTCATAAGCTGCTGCCACTGATTATGTGGTTTTGGTTTTGTTTTCTCACTTTAAGCCTCCATGTTTATGAGTTTATCAGCCATTGCTATGAGTTATTTAGGCTGAACTATTGACAGGCAATAATATTCATAAATGCTTGACTTTTCCTTCCTCTCTCCTCTTCCAGCCTTCACAACCAAATCAAGGAGCAAGGAAGTAAAACAACTGAGGTGGAGCAACAACTAATTTAATATACTTTTCGATTTTCAAAAGAGCATCTTTGCCTCTGCCTTCTTCCAACAGATTCTGTCCAAACTTTGCTGCCCAAGGGTCCATGTCTTGGCCTGAAAGCAGTCACACAAAAGTGATGATGATCCACAACTCTTTTTTTTTTTGTTAAATAGCACAAAGAGCAAGTAAAAGAAAACCACTCTTCAAAGGCACATTCACTTGACTAATCTACAAAAGTAACAGAGACCCTCAGTGGGAGCTTCTGGTTCAAATAGCTTATTTTATCAAAAAACCTCCGAACAGTCAACATGTTTTGCTCATTTTTCTTGAATGTTCTCAAATAGCTAAAATGGAGAAAACTAAATTAAGACAACAAAATATTGTCCTAGAATGCTGAGTATTTTCTATGTTTCAGTTTGAACTACACTTCTAACATTTCTTTCAACTCAGTAATCCAGAAAACCCACAAGGAAATCTATACCAGAAAAAATGTGCTGAAATCCAAATGACAGCTCTCACTGGGGAATGAAGATAATACCTCATTCAACATAAAATAATACTTTTTGGGTCTTCTAAATTATTCAATGAAGAAAGCTGTTAAATTGCCCTTGGCTGTTAACTAAGGTGCCAGCAAACAAAAATTTATCATGATTAAACATGAAGTAACTTTGGAAAAGAAAAAAAAAACATGTTGTCCAATGAGCTGGTTATACAAAAGATGAAGAGTAATTAGTTGTTCAGTTTACTTTTCAGGTTTTTTTCCCTATCATCAACTGTCCAAGACAAATCTCTGAAGGAAGTACAGTGTATTTAAAGTATTGTATTTTTCCCATGAATTTAAATATAAATTTCATTAAAATATTTCCTCTCTTCATACGTTTAACTGAAAAAAGTGCAGAGTAAAAACTATGCACTTGTTGCATCTATATTTAAGTAGAGATGCTTTTTTTTAATTGAATAAATAAACTTAATAACAAAGGGCCTTTTTTTGAGATATGAGTAAAAGGCATTTATAGTAGTGCCACCTTTCTAAAAATCACACAAGTGGTTTCTGTAATATCTATGTTTCTGATTCAGGAGTTTCCTACTGTCTTGAGTGATGCCTAGTGCTTTTAGAACTTTTCACTCATTCTAACTGCAGCTGTTCACAGTCTATACAGAATTACAGTACCTGTTTAAGAAGTCTGGACTGACAATTTTCTCCTTCATCAATCTGTTTCAACCATGCTTCCTAAACAGTTCAGAGACCCTGAGTAGATTTTGGCATTCACTGTTGCTTAGTATTCTTAAGGAAGAAAGCAAACCACAGATCCAGATCCAAAATCACCATGAGTTTGTGATCCTGCTGGTAGCAAAACGGCCAGCCCTGGCAGCAGCCAAAGAGTTCACTGATGGCAAAAGAAGGTGCCACTGGTGTACTTTCACCATCGTATTTCATGAGTGCCAGAACTAATTTCATTGAGTTAGGTGATATAACCATCAGTTTTGGAAAAAATCCATTGATTTTTGTCCTTGGTGCATCTTTTGGCATCCAAATACTTTTGTAACTCTATTCTTCATGCTAAAAAAAACCCCATCCCTATTTGAGAGGTTTTTGCCTGGCTGAAGTGAAATAGCATATTAAGACAATCACCATTGTAATTCTGCATGAGATTTATTTCACCAAAGATATTCTTTTTGTAAGCTGCAAAGCTTGGCTTGGTGCTGAATAGAGCACTGTGAAACAATTCTCTAAGAGTTTATTTTCTGTGGAAGATTATACTCTTGATTTTACCTATATTTGTCTTCAAAAAAATAGCAAAGACTCTTTTTGTAAATATCCTTGCAGTAAGTAAACTCCAATCTTTTAAAAATTCTTATATCTCACAAAATGTTGTTTGTTTACTGGTATAAAGTAGAGAAATTATTCAACGCAAGAAAATGGCTGTTTTATTTAAAAGTTACAAAAGATAAAGTATTGTCAAGGTATCTGACAACTGTATTAATAATTTATGCTTCTTTTTCCCTTTTGAAAACACAGAGACAATCTCTGCAACACTATGAATCATTCCTTTGTTTCTTACCATGAAACTAGATAAGTTAAATTCAAACACTCTACTGTGCAAGGTAGCAAATTGCAGTTGTTCAAAATCAAATGCATTTTGAACCTTTTTTTCACAACAGGCCTAATGAGGGAGAGAATTTCTATTACTATGAAGTAATAAAATATACTCATTTTTAGTAATAACAGCAACTCAGAGATACCAGGTGTCAAAGCACAAACAAGGACTGGTGGGGGTTTTTGCCTATTTTTCCACCTTGCCTAGCGTGACACTGACCTGGAAGGTTTCTTTCAGTCCTATACTGAAATCTCAGCATCATCTAGGCTTTGAGGTCCTTGAATATCAAATCAGGTTCCACATTTTCAGCCTTACGTTGTACCAAGATGTAGTCTTCAACAAAAAGTCCAGACTACAAAGATTTGGTTTTACCCTTGAGTGACTTACAGGGTTCACTCAGATGCTGCAAATAATCAATTTCCATGTGCTGTTAATATACTGTACCATTGCTGTGTCAGACATCACACTGTAGGTGAATGAAGTACAATTTCCACACAGGTGACAAAAAACTTATGATTAGAGCCATGCTTGACAATTATTCTAACAGTACACAGTCAAAATTCCTCTATTTGTGAAAATAGCCAACAATTATACAGGGTGCCCCATCAATACAGTAATAAAATAGAGATGTTGAACAAAATTCCAACCACATTATTGAAAAAAATCATAAGATTATACTACCCAACCAAACAATTCTACTGAAATATATCCTGGAAAAGCATAACTTGACTCTGAAACTGTAATAATTTCCATTTGTGGAGTAATTCTAAGCAGCTTTTAGAATTACTTAAGACACTATTTTGGAGAAATGGCTGTCTATTTTTAGCAAATGCAGGTGATCCACTGTCATATAATTTCTCACTCCATCTTGCAAAAAAAAATTATATTCAGATAATATCCTTAGTGTACAGCTGAAATCCTTGCTTCAGTGCTACATTTATTCCTCTGGAGAAAAGTGCCATTTTCATAGATTTTATTTTCTGTTTCAGGAAAAATCATACTGATTCAAAATGGAGCACAATCATTAAGTAACTGCACACATTAAAAAGGCTCTGTGCAGCATTCAGGTAAATATCAAAAGCTTTTTCTTCAGTACTGTGCTACAGAAAAGGTGGTTCTTCAGATGGGCTGTGAAGCTGGAGAAATGCTGGCTGATTCTTGGTTTCTTTATATTTTTGTTTTACCAAATGTTAATCTTTCTCTAATTCTGTTGCCCTGAGGTTATGAGGTATGAAGACAAAAAATTAAGAGTTAACTCAATTCTGGAACATTTAGGTCTTTTCTCCATTTGTTTTGATTGGGGAGTTTTGGGGTTTGTTTGCTTGTTTGTTCATGTGAGCGTTTGGAGTTTTTTGTGGAAACAGAATGCTTAAGTAGTTTCCTTGGTTAACAATACTTATACTTAACATAACAATACTTATATAACAATATTTATACTTAACAATGACCCCTGCTAAGCTGTTTTTTTTAACAGGCAGAGCAAGGATTAGTTTTCTACTAGTTTGTATTTGACTTTCCACTTTAACTCATTATTTCCTTTTAGAGGGAAAGGTTTTATATCACTATATAAAAAGCAATGTTACACTTTAGATTCTCATTTTTTTCAGACCACCTGCATACTATTGCACAGATTTAATGAGATTCTTATGCAAAAGAGAAAACTTCCTGGGAAGTGTAAAAGTGGTGCACAGTAGATATCCTCAAAATTGTGCAATTATTTTCAGAAATAATTTTCTGAATTTCAGGCAATAATTTTTGGGATTTTTTTTAACTGAAAGAGGGTAAATACTGTAACTCAGCACAGCCACTCACTTCCTCCCCTCCTTACTGTGGGATAGGGAACTGAATACGATGAACAAAAGTGAGAAAAACTTGTAGGTCCAGTTAAAGAGAGTTTAATAAAGAAAATGAAGAAATGAAGAAAATGAAGAAAAGAGGGAAAAGAAAAACAAGTCCTGTAAAACTGATCACTCAATTCCTCCCACAAACAATCTGATGCCCAGCTGCCTATGAGCAGAGACTAGTTGGTTAAAATTACACCCTCATTTTTTATTGCAAAGCATGACATCGTATGGTCTGGAATATTGCGTTGGTCAGGTGGGGTCACCTGGCCCAGCTGTGCTCCCTCACAATACCTTGCCCTCTACATTTCTACTGGTGGGGCACAGAGTGAGAAACAGAGAATGCTGCTGGTGTTGGTGCTGTGTTAGCACTGCTCTGTGACAGTCAAAACAGATGTAGTTATCAATACTGGCTTAGTCATAAATCTAAAACACAGCCACATATAATCTCCTGCAATGGAAATTAACTCTGTCCCAGCCAGACACAAATATCCCTTGGCTGCAGGGAAGAAAAGGCAGATCAACATGCTAACTCAGTTTTAGAACTTAAAATTACTAATGTCAAAAAGTTAAGAGCAAGTACTAATGCTGTCTGGGTTAATTTTACTTGCACAGGCTATCAGTATAAATCTCTGGGATGGCTATTGTTTTTACTTGCTCATTACAAAGGAAGGAAGAGATTATTTCTAAGTCCAGTTTTGAGAATGTCTTGGACAACAACTAATGTATTTGTTCTATGCAATACTTGTCATTTTATTTCACTTACCAAAGTAGAAAATAATCATATTTTATTGAATTTCCTTTCTCAAAATGGAATTATTACCAACGATGGATCTTTGCCTGACTTATTTAACCTGTTTTTCAGTGGCTTCACTATGGAATTTCCATCAATGTCTTTCAGAAAAGGAAATGTTTTAGAGAAACTTGCGTAACAAAATTTTTCTTTTAGGGTTAATTTAAGTTTGAATGTAATTCCAGGATTCTTTGACTAATTTTATAGTTCTGAGTTTCTTTTCTCTGATTACTCATAGTCATCCATCTCCACATGTCACTGACATTTTTTCTATGTAATCCTGTTTGTTCTACTTTAATAAAATAGAAGATGGACTGGTTTCTCACCAATTCAGAGACCTGCTCAAGAGGCTTACAGAAATGCAGTATTACTGGTCTCCAGAGACTAGATCTCCTTCCACTTTTGTACAGTTTCCAGCAGTATTTTGTACAGTTTGACCAAATGTAAAATTATTTTCATTGCTGATTTCTTCTTCTTTTATCAAGAGGAAGAGATTAAGAGAATGTTATGCGTTTTGACTTGGCTGCAGATATACAGCATTTAAAGCCAGGCTTCTCCAGCATGAAACCTGTGGTACTTTCAGTCATTCTTGCATAGTCTAATCTCCTTTGCACAAAATGCTCTGGGGAATAACAATCTCCAGCCTCACTTGCTCTGTATCACAAACTGCCAGATGCCACTGGTGGATGCTGCACTTAGCTCCTGCTATAAAGGTTTGCTTTGTGGAGATGCTGCTTCCAATGAGCCATGGCACATTACATTCTTGAGGAGCAAAGGAACTCTGTCTGCCTCTTTCTGTGCTACCACAGCTGAACTCACAGAAGAAACAGCAGAGGAGTCATTAATGGATTCAAAGCTGTAAATACAACTTGGAAAACAACTGTCACTTTATGGCTTTGGATGTCACCCAGGAGCTGTAAGCTGAACGTTAAAAGCTCTAAAAAGCAAAATGTTGTCACAGGCCTTGGCAAGATGGTTTCAAACAGTAGCATAAGCAAATTGTGATCAATTGATACAACCCAAAGCATGAAAGACAAAGCTGTTCAACTGGAAATTAAAAGATCATATGCTATTCTTTTTAATATATTAACTTTTTATTCAGTATTTTTAAGAGGAAAATTGTGGGCTACTGAAAAATAAATGTTAGCTTTAAACTAATTTCCTGAACTGGGTATTTTCTTTAGTTCTAAATTTAACTTGTAATGGTTGGTGCAAAGGAAAACGTTTTACAGTTTCCCTCCTCCTAGGAAACAGAAATGTAAATGCAAAACCAATATTTTAGCAATTACCTGTGTGAACAAGTATATATTAGGAAAATTAATTCTTTGAGCAACATTATCCATAACGAAGAATGAGGGTGATAAAGCAAAACCAACATATTCTTAGCAAGTTCAGTTTTCACAAAAGCACTCACAAATCATTTCATAAACTTTCTATCATGTTTCCTGTTGAAATTAAGTCCCATACATGTGATATTTTTGACCCCTCCAATATTTGAAAAGTTATAATACTGACATACAGAACTATATTGCTCAATTTTTTACCAACTTGCTGCTTTATAGGTCAAGAACAGTCTTGAAGAGGGAAAGTAAAGATCTAAATTGAGACTTCAAAATAAGCTTTCGCTGGAACTGTGGCAATATAACCCTACACCGGAAATTATATTCAGGTTTTGATTGGTGATTTTTGTTATTAAAGTGTGATATAGTTGATTTTCTACCTATTAACATTAAAAGTCTGAAGTTCCTCAGAATAAATGTTCCAAGTAATTTATGATCACTAACAATGTGGGAGTGTTTACGTATTTAGTTCTGATTTACAAAAGTACCTTAGACACTCAGGAAGGCTGCTCACATGCAGACACCCATGTGAGGAGGTTGTCTCTTATTCTGTAGTCAATTTAGTGAGACAGGCTTCCAAGTCATCCTGATACTGAGGATCATTTTCCTGTTCTCATAGGCCATTTATGACATGATAAAACTTCATGTCATAGCAATCTTTCAGGTTTGCTTTGAGCAAGGTTACAGGGATCCTGTTGAAGAGGCACACGCTATGCTGATGAAGTAACCACTTACATTGAGATCCCACAAGAAAAAAAGACAGGGTGTTTTTTCAACTAAATGAATCATGTGAATTTTAGAATCCTATCTGGAGCTAGAGAAGAGCTGTTACCTTGATTACATAAAAGCAGATAAAGAATTGCCTTACAGTACTTAGTTTGATTGTACAATCCTATTTGTTAGCAGATTCATTTCAGGAAGCTTTTTACTATTTAGGATCATGATAAATGTTTTAAGTACCAATATGCCAGAGACTGACACTAAACCATACACTTATGTGGAAGCTAACAGTGTTAAAAATAATGATTCAGTGATTAAGTGATTTCCCAGGACTGAAAAACCCTAAAGTCTCATTCCAACTCTCCTTCTGATCTTTGTGACCTTATCGTCTTTGATTGCAATTACTAATCTATTAAGTACAATAATTTTTAATAAGTGTATTGCAAAAGATAAAGTTTTAAAATGCTACATATCTAAATATTGTATTGGGTGAAGCCTATTTCTCTGGATTGCCATCATGATAGTACAGAAATTTGTACAATTCCACAGATAGCTTCTTCCTCCAGTATTCCTACAAAGTTAGGTAAAGCAGAGAAAACAATATCTGTGGCTTCGGAGGCAGGGGAAGGTATTGGCTGGTGGAATTATTTTGGAGTGCGCAAGATTTATTTTTCTCTCAGAAATGAATTTAGTTTTGTTTGTCTTTATCAGTGAAATTTAGGACAAGCATTAAATAACAAACTCAAGTACCACACCCATATTCCCAACTTACCAAGGCCTAAACATGGGATGACAGTTTTTTTTACACAGATCTAAAGAGAGGAAGAAAAAATAATTCTTCTAGGTCACTGTCATGAACACAAGAGCATTTTACTAGGGATAAATTAATTCTTCTGTCTGCAAGTGGGTTATTGCTTGTATCTGATCCAGATCAAGATTTCTCTTTCTGATAGATTATAAAGTGTTCTTTGAAAGATTAATTTTGTTTTGTCTTTTTGGGCTGCTGAAAACATGCATAGTCACTTCTAAAGCTCACTGCTACATGGAACAAATGTACTATTCAACTGCAATTTTCTGCAATTAATTTACTTTTGGTTTCTATATAATCATTTGTATCTTTCCTGTAACAAGTATTTCAAGAAAAGAGAGGTCTGTCTATTTTTTCCAGAAAACTGGATATAATACTCAAAATTTGCATTATAATTACTTATGAAAAGATTGCAATTCATTTGGTTACTGTAACTCATTTGTCAGATGTAATTGAAATGACCTCAGGTAGCAGGTTAAAATAGCACAGCTGATACAAGTGAAAACCAAAATTTTCATAAAATGAAATATTCAGTGAATTGTAGTGGCCAAGAAAGCACAGGGAAACCATCTTACTTATCAGTTGCAAATGAAAATACAAGGATATAATTTTTTTCCGGCTTGGGAGCTAAGAACAAGGAATTAAATAATGATAATTCTGAAATTATCTAGTCAAAATAGGTCAACTTTGAATGTGCTGAAAATATTTTCAGAATAAATTAATCCATAATGTAACTTTGCTGGAATTACCCCGGCAAAGAATGTGAATCCAATTTTTTACAAAATTCTGTCAAGAATGTTGTGTAGGATTTCTAATATTAAAAAAATTCTTGAAATAAAATACAGATTCTTGAAAATTTCTTGAAAAATTTACAATGGTTCAGCACTGCAAGCCATTATCTATGTCATTAATGCATATCTTTCAATGGAATAGATCTATTAAAATCTACTTACATGAGAGGTATTTCATCAAGTCATAGAATCATGGAATGCTTTGGGTTTAACAGAACCTCTAAACATCACCTTGTCCAACACTCTGCAATGATCAGATACATCTTCAACTAGAACAAGTTGCTCAGAGTCCAGAATGTTCCCAAGGATGGGGCAACGTACCACATCTCTGGGAAACTTGTGTCAATATTTCACCACCTTTGTTGTAAAATATCCCTATCTTCCTTATATCTAATTTGAATGTACCCTTTTTTAATTTAAAACCATTACCCCTTGTCCTACTGCAATAGGCTCTAGTGAAAGCCTCTCCCCATCTTTCTTACAAGAATCCTCTAAGTACTGAACAGCCACAGAAAGGTGTCCCTGGAGCCTTCTCTTGTCCAGGCTGAGCAAACCCAGCTCTCTCAGCCTGTCTTCATAGGAGAAGTGCTTCAGCTCTTGAATCATCTTCGTGGCTCTTATCTGGACCCACTCCAAAAGGTCTTTCTTGCACTGAGAGGAGCCCAGAGCTGGATGCATCACTGCAGGTGGGCTCTCACCAGAGCAGAGAAGGGCAGAATCCTCTCCCTTGACAAGCGAGTCACTCTTCTTCTGATGCAGCCCAGGACACAGTGGTGCAAGCACACATTGACATTTCATTCCAGTACTTAATCCACCAGTATCTCCAAGTCCTTCTCCACATATCTTCTCTCAGTCCCCTCTTCTGTCAGCATGAATTGGCACCTGACACAGGCACAGGATTTTGCTTTTGGCATCGTTGAACCTCACAGGACCAATTCTCGTCCAGGTCCTTTTGAATGACATCCTGCTCCTCAGACATGTCCATCATACTCCTCAGCTTGGTTTTCTCTGCAAGTTTTCTCATGGTGCAGTCTCACTGCCTATGTCACTGAAGAAGATATTAAACAGCACTGGTCCTAACACAGACCCCTGAGGGAGACCACCTGTTGTTACAGTGTAAGGCCTTTGCTACCACTTTAAAGCAGCGTTTCTTATTGTTAGCTCCATTAAACAGTCACAACGGTATGGGAGTGATTTTCTTTCAGTTCTTTTGATAATATAAATCTACATGTCATTGTTACTAATAAAATATTTCCCACAGTACTTAAATATACCAGGGAAAATAAACCAAGTCAAAAAGTTACCGAATATTCTGCCTAAGTGATATCTACTGTTGCCCTGGTTATGACTAAAAAGCAATGTTGCCCTAAAAATCAATGTTGCCCCTGTTGCCCCAAAAAGCAATTCAATCTGTCTGGTGAACTTACTGAAGGGAGAGCAGCACTACTAGGCAAAGTGTTCTGAGATCCTGACAGAGTTCAAGTCTTTGGGGAAAACAATGGCTCAGAGGAATGGAAACTCACTCCAGTAAACCTCCAGTGGCCCTTAGGCCAAGTTCCATGGGCATGGTCTTCAAAACAACAGAGCAGTCAAAATGTTCCTTCTCAGTCTTCTCACTCTTTCATTTGTAAGCAAAATACTAGTTATTGCAAAATACTATTTTGATGAGAGCCAAAGCATGCTTTACATTATACCAGAAGCCAAATAACTCTGCTTATAACCAGAGTGCCAGGGATTGCCGATGTTTCTCTGAGCAGACTGCAGCCCAAACCCTCCTTGGTGGAACTCTGTGCCTGATATGCTCAATATTGAGGTACATGGTTGGTATCCATAGCCTCATCTGTTAGTCTGATATCATCACACCCTCTTAGGAAAGGCTGTGCCAGTAGCATCTGGGTTTAAAGTGCCAGCCAAGGATAAGTTTTATGGGGACAGGTTTCAAAGGATATCTTCTGTCAAAATTCTTTGCATTTAGAAAGGAAAGAATACTATTTCTTGTAAAAGGGGGAAATTATAAGCTGAGATACAATGGATTGCTAAAGACGAGCTTCAGCTTTTTGCCTTTCTAGGAAAAGACATTTTGTGACATTAGTGAGACAGTGCAGCAATGACCTTTGGAGTAATCTCTTGAAACTGTGGTTAGACTCTTAACATATCTTAGAGATTTACAAAATGGCTTTCTGGAGTTTATATGATGTGATTAGACAGAATATGTTCACTTGAAAACCAATGAGACACAAAAAATAAGAAATATTAGTTAGGTAGCAATCTGAAAAAAAAAAAACAACCCTTTTATGTGCAGTCTCTGTGTTGTAAGCTGTTAACAATGTACCTAAAAAACACATGGACATGAAAACAGTAATCCATAAGAAAGAGACTGAGGACAGGAAGGAAAGGTGGCCTTGTCAGCAGACAAGGATATTTTATCTTTCCTCAGAAATTACTTGTTCAGAAGCTGCCTGCTCCCCAGGAGCCTTTCATGGCACTCACAGCAGGTGTTTCATCTTAACAACTGTACTAGCCTTTTTATTTTCCTCCCTTTCAGTACTCACTTTCTGCTTTGTCATCAGTTCAATGTCATTCATTACCAGGAATATTCTCTCAACCGGCACATTAGTGCCTGTGAAAGAAATGCCAATGCAAATCTGGAGAACGCTCAGGGAGTGCGAAAACTAAAAGGGATTTCTTTTATTAGGTGAAAATTTCTCCATCTCTCCTGTAAAAATGTCTTCTACTCTCCTGCAAGACATTCTCATAACTTCATTTTTACCCTTTATTAGAGGATCTAAACTTTTATGTGCCATTTATAGAATTTCCCCTAGAAATTAAAATCACTGAGATTTTTCTCACCTTCCCATTGTGGACTGCAAAACAAAAAGTACCATCCTTCAGAAATATCCTTGCACAGACTGTAGTCTTGAATAGTTCATAGTTCACAATCTTCTTCCTCTCTATGGACTGTGGGGCTTATTTCTAACATTGGCATTAACCCTAAAACACAGTTGTGTTTTGAAGTCTAAAGTCTCTAGGCGCTGAGAAGAGGTAATTTCCCAAAAGTAACTCCCTTATTACCCTGACATTTATAACAGAATCCTGGCAGAGTGTTTACTCTTGCTGATGCATTGGAGTAAAACCACGCTACTGCGTGGATCTCCAGCTGATGTGGTGCAGCAGGAAGCATAGCCTCAGTTTGTGTCTCAGGATCACACTGGCTAGACAGCTGAAGGTGGCTCAAGGCAAGGCAAAAAGAATTTGGATTGTTAAAAAAATGGCATCTATCCCCATTTTCTGCTTCCTCAGTTAGCCTTGATAATTCACTGGCTGGAACTTGACAACGCTAAACGGTGAACTTTGTATGTCTGTCATTTTGACAGACTACTAAGAAAGGAATAAAGGTATCCTTCCTTTCTTCATGAGGATCTAGATCAGAGTTGGAAGAACTCTGTGCTGAACTCAAATTAAGCTATTTCTCTTGAATCTTCTCAAGTATCTCTGCAATGGGATTAAGTAGGGAATTAAGTAGCAAATTCCACTTGCATACATAAATGACACAGGTAAGTGATTAAATGTGCAGGTGTTAACTGATATTTGTGTAGAATGCAGCAGAAAAGCTGAAATTCAGGTTGTGTGGGAAAATATTGAAAAAATCAGAAGTTGTTTCGTATTAACTCTTTCTAGAACATTTACTTACTAAAGGAACAGCTGGCTAGCAGGACAATAGTCTATTTTGAACATAAAAGGCAGTAATCTAGGCACAAATATGCAACAAAGATGCTACTAAAGAAGGCATCATCTTGGCAGGAAATCAGATGGATTCCTAATGAAGACATAGGAATTTGTTTCATTTATTCATTTAAACAAGTGTGGGGAAGGGGGTTCATAACATGAGAGGTTTCAGGAGTTTTCTATTCTGCTCAGGCTCATCTCTCGCCTTCATCACCCCAGCCTGGCCCACACAAAGCCTTTCTGCTCTCTGTTCTTCTTGCTGAGAGATGTGAGCACGAGTTTCATTAACCCACTTTCTCAAGTGCTGTTTGCAATCAGTTATCCATACTCCAAATATGAAATGGGCAGTAGGGAAAACACCTATTGCTTTCAAAAATCAGTTTTAAAGTCGAATTTTACTCTTTTCTTCTTGTCCACCAAGACAAGCCAGTTCATCTTACTGTGAAGAGATCTACCACAGGAAGTTTGTGTGATTCAGTGAACTGCACATTTTTTTGCTGACAGAATTTGCAGTTATTACAGATGAACAGTGCAAGTGGTTACAGTTGTCACTTCTTGTGGTTATTGGGGTGTTCCTGTGCAAGGCTAGGCGTTGGATGGTCCTTGTGGTTTCCTTCCAGCTCATGATATTCTGTGACAGATGTTCTGACCAGTAGCTGACTTTGTTAGAATTGATTGAGTTTGGGATGCAGCTGTTAGAGTGTTCCAAGTCACATAAAGAAACATTATCTTTTAAATGTCTATTGCTGACTAAAGAAGAAAAACTCTGTTTTCTGATCTTAATATAAATGATACTGTTAAGCAAAGTCACACGAATTTCACAACTTATGTTCTGTTTCAAATAGGCTGTTGGGAAGAACAATACCTTCCAATAACTCAGTTTCCTCATTTGTAATATAAGGACAAGGGCAACCAACTTCTTTTATAAACCTAGAAACCTATGGTTTAAAAGATATATTAATCTTAACTATTTATTATTTCTTTGGTTATTTCTTCCTAAAATATAAGCTTAATTCTGTTGACAATGCGCCTTATGTGCCTGAATTAAAAGTTACCTGACCTATATGGATGCTTTAGAGGTCTTAATGTGTAATTTGTCTGACAAAGCAAATCTGCTCAACACTCCTTTGAAAGTCTTTCAAATCCACTCTATTTTGGCCAGGAATGGCCATGCTGGAGAACACTTGGTCACAAGGCACACAGCCTTTTCCAATTAGTAGTATTTCCTAGCTTGACATCTTGACAAAACAGTTGACAGATCATTTATTTTCTCTCCTAACTCTGGCAAGGCTCTGGGTGAAAATAACATTTTAACAAAATATCACAACACAACTTTCATGTTTTGTCCTCAGTTCATCTCAGTTCCCTCTACTAGTCATCCCCAGCATCATATTAAATTTGGAGGGCTGCCATTCTTGGACTGCGCATGCTGCCAGACATCTGAACCACAAACATCAAATAAACACACAAAAGAGCTGCTTTTCTCCAATGTTAGATGAAACAAATTTGTGCCCTGATATAAAAGCACTGAGATGTCTCTCACACAATACAGATCAGTGAGGACCATCTGGTTGGTTTCACTTACAGCCAGACACCAAAATGAGGAAAGTTGTCACACTACGAGAAAGGATTTTCCTGTTTTGGAATTACTGCAACATGCTGGATTGTACACTGTGTCAATGGTTTGTTTAATATCTAGCTGTAAGAAAACAAAGAGAATTAACTGGGTTGTAAAGCTACAAACAGGCTCTGAATCGAAACAGACTAAACTCAACAGAAAGGGTTGTGCAGCAGGGTCTGCAGAAATCACAAAGGCCATCAAAAGGCTGGAGCACCTCTCCAGTGAAGACATGATGAGTGTTGAGCTTGTTCTGGAGTCTGGAGAAGAGAAGGCTCCAGGAAGACCTTAGAGCATCTTCCAGTACTTAAAGAGAGCTTATAAGTAAGGTGGGGATACATTTTTTTAGCAGGGCCTGTTGCAGCAGGATAAAGGTCAATGGTTTCGTACTAAAGGAGTGTAGATTCAAACCAGATATAGGAAAGAAAATTTTTGCAATAAGGGTGTTAAAACACTGGCACAGGTTTCCCAGAGAGATGGCAGATGTCTCATCCCTGGGAACATCCAAGGACAAGTTGGATAGAGCTCTGAGCAGCCTGTTTTAGTTGAACTTGCCCCTGCTTATTGCAGGGGGGTTTTACTAGATGTCCTTTAGTGGTACCTTCCAAGCCTGGATATTCTATGATTCTAAACACAAACTTACGAAGTCCACATAATGTGGCACATAGATCTAGAATGGCATCCTCTCTCCTTCAAATTGCCAATAGTAATTTGTCTTCATTTATTTTTTAGCAAGTATTCTGAAGATATAGGCATGCAATATATGAGTATTATTATTTATGAATGTCTTCACAGTCAAATCTTAGTCTTCTTAGAGCCAGTAGGACCATGTAATTTTTTTTTCACTTCTCTGTCAAGTATACACTGCTATAACATTTCTGAGTCTGGGGCACAACATGAACCTATTATTTTTCCTGAGATCAGAGTCCACACTGATGCCCTCACTCACCTGACAGACATCTTTGGCTCTTCTTGTAGGGAGAAAAATGGCAGAATCAAGTCTTGATTTGATTATTTTAAAATTTTTATGTAATGCATAAGTGAGTATTTATTTCAGTAATCTTATGCATTTAATGTAATCTTACTGGATTTAGTCCATCTCTAGTGTATCTACACTGACATTAGCATTCCAGCTCTGTTGGAATGACACCAGAAATGAATTGGGCATATTAACTGCAGCAAGGCTGCACAGAACATAAATCAGTGCAGAATGTATGTGTTACTTAATATTGTATTTTGTTTATAGTAACACTATATGAAAATTTAAAGCTTCCAGTCAGTGGTTGGCATTTTAAAATGTCTAAATTGCACAGATATTTGCTGTACATCTCACAAAATAATAGAGTTTGTGTTTCAGAATCTGATGATACCCAGTGCATTTCACTGCATTTCCAAACAAAGGAGTCTATATATGCAGTCTATACATACAGAACCTCTTTTCGGTTTATTTATTTCAATCTTTTCTCTAGTCTTCCATTACATATATATGAGTACATGATTAGGAATAGTTAACTTTGAAGCAGCAAAATTTTTTAAGATTTATTCCCTAAGATTAAATGCTTGTTTTTTAAAAAACGCTGGTTTAACACTGAGGAGAGTTCTAGAGTGTTTCAAAGTACAGAATTTTGAAATTTCCCTTTGAATTTTCATGACAGCTTTAACAGCATAGACTTAAGCATAATTTTCAAGAAGTCATCATTGCTGACTTTTATTGGTAACAGTAAGTTGCCATGAGATCTCCTAAAGGCTGCAACAATGGGCAGTTATATCAAATTTACATAAAGTTAATTCAAAACACTTGTATGCCACACATTTGCTAAATGCGTGAATATAACACCTACGAAATAGACTCAGTTGTGAGAGATGCTAAATCAACACAAGGGAAAAACACTTCCACAGCAGTTTCATTAGTGTTATGCATCCTATTAAATGGATTACTTGTCTATTAGTCATTGCAATAAAAACTAGTGCAATGGGCTGATTTTGAGAAGCAATCTCATATTTTGTCATTAAATATGCATTCAGGTGACACTATTTACATGTATTAATTCAGAACACAGTACTAGGATGATTCATTTAAACACATGCACATGTAGGACATGCTGCAGGGAAGCAGAAAGGGTTTTACATATTATGTTGTTAAGACCTTGGAGGATAATTGATAGGACACTGAAATCTTTATTATTGAACATAATCATTGATCCTAATGGATTGACTCTTAATTTAAGTTGCTCGATTATACCATATTTCTAGGTGTTTATTCTTATTTGGGATGACATGTAACTAAAACTTAGAGCACCTAGGTCTTCTTCAGCTGTAATTAAAAAAATGACACAAATGCCCATCCAGATGTATGTATGCAGGCTGTCGCTGCAGATGCTTTTCCTCTGAAATCATGCCCACACTTTAGTAAGGCAACCAAAGTCATGCATTATCTCCAGAAGATTTGAAACACAAATTCAATGTGATCCCCAAATTTATATCTTTTAAACAGGAATAACTGGACTCACCACTTAATCATAATATACAAGAAGTTTGGTGCAGATATACAGGTAATGTCCAGATGAAATTGAGTGGAAGGAGTTTCAGAATTCCACTGGCAATTAAAAAAAAAGAAAAAAAGAAAAAAGAAAAAAATCAAAAACTGGATATTTCATCACTGTCTAGAGATAAAATTTAATCAACAGAGAAGGTTACAGTCATTTTTGCAAAAGAGATCTTGCAAGAAAAGCAAGCTATTCTGTAAAACCAAGGTTCATATGAAAAATGTCAGTCAAGTGCAAAATGCAGCAGCAGATCAGCTGAGGTGAATTGCAGAGATCAGTGACAAGGACGGGGTGCAGTGATCCCATCTGGGAGCCAATGTCATTGCCACTAAAGTGACTGGCAAACTTTCTCCTCTTTTGATGCCAGGGAACAGATCACTTTACCCATACCACCCAATTGTGATTGCTGCTTTGACAGTGATTTCAGCTTTTTTTTGCCTTAAACTTCCTTCATCTGCTCGAGTTTTTATAGTTTTACAGCGATACTTCCAACTTTCAATTTCAAGTTTTTACCCACATCAGAGGTACTAGTATGTCCTGGGGAAGCTGTTTCTTCTTTCATTGTGTTGCAGTAACAACTGTCAAGATTTTAGCGTCCTACTAGTTTACATACGTAGGAGGAAGAAAAGAGATACCCTCAATATCCCCCACGATCTTTCTGCATTAAGCATTTTTCACCAGCTATCACAGCCCTGGGGTAAATTGTGCTTGATGTAACAGAAACAAAACCAAAGTATTTTCCAAATTCTAACCAAAGCTTTCTCAGTCTCTGAAAAACAATGGCTTGAATGTTAGCTTTGCAATTCCACGTTCTGGCAGGCAGAGGACACAGATCTCTCCAAAACACTCTAGGAGAGACCTTTTCCTCCAAAAGAAGTCTGGCTGGGTCAGAGACTTTTTGTTCCTGAAAGCTGTTGGTGTTTTCTTCCCTACAGAGAGCTTTCTCTCGCACCTCATCTTTCAGAGGATCGAGTCTTGTCATCTCTGTTTAACAATTACAGGAGAGCGCTTTGTAACAAAGATCAAATAAGTATCTGGCTTTGAAAAAAATAATCATCTCCATCACCATCATCCAACTGAGAGTGACTGACAAGCTATACTCATGGCATGAAGGACACATCTAAAAAATGTTTTTCCTGGCTGAACTCGAATTCTCAAATCTTTCTAGACTCTTCCAGTGTTTTAACAAAAACACAGCTTCACAGGCATCTCTCTTCCTAAGAAAAATTGCCCAGTTCTTGTCCTTTCTCCAGTTGTTTGTGGAGCTGTATGAAAGTAAGAACAGCAGTGCTTTATCAGGAAAAGAATTTTAGGAATATGTCTGTTATCACACCACACTTACAGCTTTTTAATATGAGAAAAGCAAAAAGCGTTAGCACTGAACTTCAGCACATAAGAGAGAGTGAACAGCAGGTTAATATAATTTTTCATCTGATAGTTGTATGTTTAGTCAGACATCTCAGGAACTAAAATCAATCTAAAGAGAGTAAGGGCCTGGGTGCAAAAGTGGCTTTCTGTGTCTGAACTTGGCCTGAAGCACATCCCCAGGCACTCCACTTTTTATCAGAGGTCCATATATAAGACAACATAAAATGACATTAAAAAACACACATTTCATATGTCCACATAAATATATACTCCCTTTTTACATTTTTTGAACTGTTGCTTTACTTATGTTAAGTTGTCAGCCAATATCTAGTTTTACTTCTACTGAAGTGGACTGGAATTGATGCACCTTTCAGCAAATGTCTTACATCATTGAACTGAGTCTTATTAAGATGTCCAGAAAATCTCTTCAACCCTTCACTGAGCTAAAAGAATAGCATGGTATGCACTAAAGTTAGTCAAGTATTCTCCTGAAAAGTGACTGCTCTTTGCAGAACTGCAAGGCTAGTTTATGCACTGAAAAAAATAGTTCCCTTCCCTAAGTGGCATGTCAAGGTTCCCTTGGCTCTCTCTCTTGAAAACTGTATTTGTTTAAAAGCTAAAATTGCCTAGTCTGTTTCTATTACTTCTGCCAAGACTGAAAACAAAGGTCCTTCTTTAAGATCCATTCTTGCAAGGTGTGCAGCATTTCAGAAAAAGTGATGGAATTGTCACAGTAAAACTTCTGTGCTGTGGACATGTTTAATCTCCCTCAAACTTCCTTTTTTTTATAATATCAGTGCATATAAAACCAAAGTTTTCTCCTCCACCAATGATGTCAATGAACATTTTGGCATTAGCTTTATTAGAAAGGGTATTAGGCCACAGAAAAGAGACAGCAGAGCATCATGTGAAATTGTGAGCTCTTTATGTAATTTTCGATTTTGGGAAGTAGTTTGCAACAGTTTTAGCTAGGTTTAAATAAAATATCAGTATGGAATGCTTCTTTCAATTTTCATTTCCTTTCCTTTCCTTTCATGCTGCTTACTGGTAACAAAACACTAGCACACAGTTCCCAAGAACACATAAGCCAGCAATGTTCCCAGATATGAGAGTGGAGATAAACCCTCATGAGTTATGATCTTAGCAATGTCTCAAAATCAGAAACTGTATTTATGATCTTCTTGACAAAGCAGCATTCTGTACATGAATAATAAATCAACAGGCAAGCTTTGTCAATTTTTTTGAAAATGCGAAGTTTGTGAGCCTTGTAATGTGATCTTAATAGACCATACCTTGCTTTCTGTTCAAAGTACGTGCTGTGACTTTTCCCAACAAGCAAGGCCCTGAACTGCATTTTCCCTGTTCACAGAACATGTTGTTTTTCAAAGCCACGTGGTGTGAGACAGCAATATTCCTTTCACTACTTGGTGGTGCTGTACATTTAAAAGTAACTTTGTGCTATGCACTAAAAGAAACCAGATAACCAGGTGCTGCGTCCCATAATGACATTTTCCATCCCAGTTAATTACTGGATTTGTTGCTGTTGAGGTTTTGTCATACTGAAAACACTGGTGAGCAGTGGCCTGCTGGTGCTGTGTCACTAACCAGATGCCTAATTGCTGCCCCCTGGTCAGTCAGGACAAAACCATTATAGCCCTTTCCTATGCAAACCAGGTGTACTGACTGTTTCAACAGGCACAGAATTAGACTCTAAACGTTTCTATTAGTTAATAACTAAAGTTCCTCTTTTCCTGTTTTGCTTTCCTTTTCCCTTCTCTTAGGTGTTCTGTAGGACATTCAGGTTCCTGAGTTTGAGATGTTTTCCTGATGCAGTCCTTCTACCAAAAGGATTTTTTTCTCCTACCATTTTGGTCCTTTTTTTCTTTGGCAGGGGAGAGAAGGGGTGCTCTGTGGTTTTTTGGTGGTGTTTTGGGTTTTTTTGTTTTGGTTTGGGTTACCTTTTTTTGTCTGTTTTTTGGGGCTTGTTGCTGTTTTTTCTTGATTTTGTTTTAAAATGTCATAACGATAAATACATCCTGACATATATAATGATTCTGATACATGCATCAGAAAGAAATGAGAGTTCCTCTAATATCCACAGATACATGTTTGATTTTTGCACTGATTTTTTAGGGAGATAGATTAAACAAGTCCTTGGAAGTCCATCTCATCTCTTTTGCTTCCACAAGGGCTCAGCTGATGGGTAGATCTAATGTAGGATTAAATTAAAAGTGTCTGACATTTATCCAGACTAAATCCAAAGTATTTTTTACATGGAAGATATGCGGTAGAGGAGGGGAAGAAAAGAAAAGAGTTTGTCATATGAATGGTGTGAACTTGCGTGTGTACACAGGTTAAATATAGGCTAACACGTACCTGATAATTTGCTACAGATTTATATGCCATATTCAAAGGATGATTTGCACCCATTGCACTGCTCAGCTGTTATTTGGCTGTGAATAAACTACAGAAATCAAATCCAAGCTGATTTGTGGTCTTCTATTTCACTTTTCTCAGTAAGAAAATGTCAAGGTCAATATTTCCCCAAACCCCTTGCCCTGTAGTTACCATTTCTGGCTTTACTCCTTTGCAGCTGCTGACCAAGCTACCTCTGGAACTGGAAACACACATTGCTGCTACACTGCTCCTGCTGTTGCTAGCCCTATTAACAAGTGGAAGTTTCAGGACAGTACCTTTCCAGAAATAACACAGCTACACACTAATTTACACTGTGTCAACATAATTGCTCCATGAAAGCTGCCTAAGGGATTTCCAGCACAATATTTCACTTTGATTTAGAAGAACATATCTTGGGCCCAACTACTATCTCACATTCATTCCTCACACAAGGCATAGAACAACTTTGAAAATCCTTCCTTTATCAGCCTGTGAGTCTGAACCAGCCAGCCTTTCCCCAGGTCTCTGCAGATGGGCACTGCAGCATTGTCTGCTGATGTTGCTGTCTGTGGCAGCTCTTTAGAGCACCACAACTCAGTGCTGTGGCATCTCCCAGCATGCACAAAAATAACATGGGTCTGCACAACTAGAAGCATTCTTCTAAAAGAACGCTGTGTTCAGTGGGATCTAGAGTCCAAGAAAATTGATAGTAACAAAATGAGATACCAGTTTCAACACAGGACTTGGAGATGTCTCTTGTGTGTTGCCAAGGGGGTCTAACAAAACAGTTTGCCAGAAACTAAAGAAGTGAAAGCATCCCTGCATCTAGAAACATACTGAAAGGGTAACAGAACTTTGAGAGAAAACATCTCTCCTTGGTTAGTACATCATTTGAGATTTATGTTTGACAATAGAAAGAAAACATCCTAAGTAAGTGCATAAAGCCCCTGACTATTGATCAGTAAGAGTGTTGGGTAGCTGCAACAGCATTCACATCAAAAGAAGGGTGATAGAATGGCCTTCATGAGAAGTCTCTTACAGTATGGAGTTTGGATGACAACTCCACTTTTCACTAGCATGAGCATTTGGGCAGGATGTAGAAGATGAGCTCAATTACAACCAAAATTAAAAAAAAATAAGTCTGTCAAAAACCATTCCATACACTTAGTTTCAAGGAAGGGTTTGGTACTGGTGGATCCTTTGACAGCTATAAATGGGATCTCTCTAGTCCAGAAGCACAATATATTAGACACAAATGGTTTTGCTTATTCCATAACAAAACACAAACCCCATGTGTCCCTTAGATTTTTTAATCTTCCAGTAGTTTCCCTCGAGATGAAATCCAAATGCATCTAATCAGGCTTTTAAAGGCATTTCTGCTTCAGCCCAAGGAAAGTGAACTAGCTTTAATCAACACTATTAGTCACTACCTACACTTATTGAAGGCTCAGTAAGCACTTTGTCTCATCGAATTTCCCTTACCATGTTATTTGGGTCTCAGCATGAGGTGTTTTTAAATGACCATACAATGCCAACAAGGGCAGTGTGGAAAGACTTCCCATATTTAGGGATCCAAATCAGTTGCGAAACACTTTAATTACATTTATGATTCATGGAATGGTTCTCTTTCCACAGCTCCTATTCTCCTAAATTAAAGGAAGCACTTTTGTATCATAATAATGGTCATAATGTTTTCTAAGCAAAGTAATCAGTAGCCTACAGCTCCTTTAGCCATGTGCCACTGAGCTTGACTTCCAGCATCTGCTATGCTCTTTGCCCCTGTTTCTCTAAGTGCACCTCCAGCATAAACTCAATTTTGAAATTAATTCCATTTAAACCAGCCATTAAGAAGTCACTAACACTTTCTATAGCAGATGCATCATGCATAGATGATTTTGGAAAACTTAAAAATTTAAGATGTGTGTTGTGCTCAAACATATGTAAGCCCAGATTCCTTCCAGTAGATTTATTTCCAGCTGTAAACACATGAAAATTCCCAGAGACTATGAAGTAGATTCTAAATGGATGCTGGTGAACTCCTTGCCTTTGAAAGAGTTGCTTTCCACCTGGATGTCCCTCAGCACAGATGGTTCTTCTCCCATTTTGCTTTTTGGAGCAGTAAAAGCTGTGTAGGATTCTTTGCTGGATATGCAGTTATTTTGCAGACAAATTTTACAGGATACACATGATACAGTATTCATTAAAACAAAAATGTATTAATCATTGGTATAATATGTGGCACTTCTAGAACAGCTAGTACATTAGAAAGTATTTTTTTTCCTATTTTTAGAGAAATATAATAGTATGGTATAGTTTTGTATTAAGAAATTGGCACAAATTAATATTTATTTATGAAAAAATTGTACAATCCAATAGGTTTTAATTTTTTTTCAGTGCATTACAGTGTCCCCGTATATTAAAGAAACAATATGGACAGAGACACTTCTGTGTTGGCATACAAGGAGAAATCAACCAATATCTTTTGATTTCCTCTTCTGTTAAGCCCTCAATTGTTTAAATTGCTGCCTGAGATCACCTGAAATGTATATGAGAAAATACAGAATACAGCAATGCTAATTTATAAACCCATTTATGTATAAATTAAAGTTCAATAAACATAGATTACCTACATCCACCGGCCCTCTATCTTTGTCTTCAGATCTCCTTGGGATGCAGCTTACAAGTAACAAATATATTTCTGTTTTACTTCCAGCCAAGGAAAACAATCAAAATAAAGGCAAGTTCACCAACCCTGATCAAAGACTTTTACGACAGTTGTCTAATGTTCTCTTTTACCATAAAATAATTGCCAGCCTTTCTGCCCACACAGACACGAGATACTTGCACTCATTTGGATTCCCAGACCTGCACGTCCAAAAATGCCTGGGTGTATCATACATATAGAGCAGGAATTGGTAAAGATCATAAGCATCCCGTGTAACTACTACAAAGGAAGTTTTGTAGGTGACTGCTGCACCTGTGACATTCAGAATGCAGGGACACTGAGCCCCCTTGGGCCAAAAGCAGTCCAAAAAGCACCAAAAGTCATCAACAGAAGATATTCACATGGCTCATATCCCAGCTATCCCATCACTTATACAGCTGGTGTATATGAATATTCTTCATTTAATAGAGTGCATAAGCAGGGCTGGGAGGAATTAAGCCTATTCCAGAGAATGAGCAAGTCTCAGTACACAGGTTTTTGTGTTTTCCCTGCTCCAGTAAAACTGTGCCCGAGCCCCTTGTCAAAGAGTAAAACACTTTCCAGAGAATGGATAATACTTTCACATATTTCTTCTCAGTCTAATTTGCCATCTGCAGTATTCTCCAAAGTGCTAGATTTTTATTCACTGCCCTCTAAGGAGAATTTGGTCCCTGCAATTCTCACACCCTTGCCTGTACTACTTCTGTTCCTAGAAATTTGCTCCTTGACAGTGTGTGCTGTGCCTGCTTCATGTGTTGGGCTCAAAAGGGGCTAAAGAAGAACATGATCCCTGTTCTAAATGATGGAGCTTATCAGCCACATGTTGTTCTTTGTATCAAAGCAAACAGAATTCAAGAAAGAGACATCTAAAAGGATGTCTCTCTTTACCACTTATTTTTTTTTAGCCATCTCTGTTTTACCCAAATCGTGCAGCTTTATATTGCTGAATTTGTACTCCGGCTGGTCTCAGATCAGTCAATATATTTATGAGCTGAAGACAGTGTCAGCCATGAAAATGGAGTTCACCCTTGTTTACAGAGGCAAACATGAAACTGGTCACCAGGTTTGTAGAAGAAAAATTTCATTGGTATTTATTGTTAACAGGAGAACACCTGTCATCACTGGGAAAATAGTATATTCAATGCTAAAGTAGAATTTTTATCAATTTCAGAACACAGTCAATACTCTCTTCCTTGGCAAACCTTTTCTTGTGCATATGTTTGATTTGCTTCTTGTAGAGCCTATAACATATGGTTTGTTTTGCCTTGACATCTCCAATGCTTAATGCTGACAAAAGAAATATCAGGGCAATATTACTGTGAACCTTTCAGTACAGATATGAGAGATACATCATGGCCTGATGAGAGAATTAGTATTTGGTAGAATGTGGTGTTTATGGATATCCTATCTTTTATTCACATAAAAAATAGACCAATGGGAAATTCTGAATATAACCTAGAAAGAGTGTAATTCTTATTGCTTCCATGACTTAGTACTTCAAAGGAGACAGGCAGACAGACAAACAACTCAGGCAACTGCCTGGCTGAATTCCACAGCCCTTTGGAGACACAGGGGAAGTTGCCTGTTTCCCTCTTTACCCACCATTACCATAAACAATATGCAAATCACTTCCAGGTAGACCACCCCCACAGTCAATTGAATCCAGTGCAGCTCAGGGATCACACTGCTTAAATCATGTTGGGAAGAGTTAGGCTTTATCTCTGATCTTTCTGGTTCAAACATTTTAGAAGGGACGTTGTTTTGCAGACACATGATTCCAGAAGTTATGGAATGAGAAATAATTTAAAACACCCCATGACAGCAACAGAATTTGAATGCTATGATGTCTTACCCTTTTGTAACTAAAGTGAAACAGGTTTTCCTGGAAATAAAATACATAATGATTGAGATGCATTAAAGAACGCTGCCATATGAATCCAAAACTGATCATAACCAGAAGTATCATTTTAAAATGTGGTCTAGCATCTGAGATCTCACTTCAAACAGGCAGAAATCCATCTGGCACCAGACATTAGCCAGCACCATTCTCTTTCAGCTTCAGCCAGGCATAAAGAATCTCAAATAGGAACTGTCTTTTGTCACAGCCATGGAGTCCAGCTGCGTGTCACCACCAGACTTTCTCATTTTCCATATATCTAACTGAGAAATCTCACAGGTTAGAAAATGAGATGCAGGCAGACAAAATGTTGTCTCTCTGGGTTTGGTGTTTTGGTGGAAAGATGGAAACACTGTTGGTTAATCAACACCATACCTACTTTGCCATAGTCGATCAATACTTACAATGACAGAATTGCAGGGCTCAGAAGGAAGAGGAATGTATACTCATTTCCTTCAGTATGTTATTTACTGTATTTAATCATTATATTAACCTCTCTTGTAATGCCTGATACATGGTAGGCTGTGTATCAAAAGCACAAAAGAAAATCTAATTTTAATTGATTTGTTTGTTGTTTTTTTTTAAACAAGGCTGTCTCAACTTTAGCTACTGACAGTGTTTTTGGAAATATAGCTCATAGTTCACAGGAGCTACCAGGTGCTCAAAACATTTGACACAATCAATGGACTCTTACACTTGGATTTACCACTACAATTTACTTCCCTCCTTCTGAAAGTCTTCAAAATGGAGCCTAAAGTTCTGGGTGCAGATTGAGATCACAGCACACTAGACTTCAGCACTTTCTTAAATCAGATATCTTACTAAGCCTCATATAGTTTTAAGATGTTCAATGGATGGAGGCCTAAATTTTCAGATAATAAAACGAAAACAGAAAGAGAATTACAGTATAGTCACTGCAAAGACTGCGCACAGTGATTATTTGGGTTTGATTTTTGGTTTTAGAACAAACTTCCCAGCATTTTCTGTCAGGTCAATTGAAATAGACCTCAGAATTTTTAACAATGCTGAAAAAAATAAAAACAACCACAGAAAATACCATCCTATGTAATATCTGTTTAACTCCACCATTCTATTTCATGTCTGCTAAACTCCTAGAGTTGTTTCATTTGATACTTTTATTTTACCTTCTTTTTGATCATATCACATTTTTAAATGAAATGTTGTTTCAACTTCAAAATGAGACCTTAAGGAATTTTGTGGTAGAAAAATGAAAAAAAAAGTAGCTTGCATCTCCAAAGTAAATTATCCCTTCAAGTATAAGAAAATGAAACGCTTCAATGTTTTCAGGAATTTTCTTTTTTTCCTCCCAACTGCTAATCAAAGGTAACTGAAATCTTCAAATATATTTTTGATTAAATTGAAATTTGCAATTTGTATCTGAAATGTAGTCCAAATCTGGTTACATAATTATTTAGAAAAGGCACAATTGTAGGCATGTAAATTGATGATTTTAACGTATTATATCACTAGTCTGTGTGGAATTTTATTAGTCTGGGTAAGAAATATGCTTTGGTTATACACCATTTCTCTACTTATTGGGTTTCACAACGGCACACGTCTGCTTCATGCATGGTTTGAAACCACAAAGAAAACCTAATGTCAGTTGTGAAAATTTTTTCTCAGTGTTTTACATGCATAAGAATCAGCAAAGAAGGGATTTTGCTCCCAAAACTGCTGGTTTATAACTGGGGGCAGCCAAACAGTGAAGTTTGGCAAATTTAGATTAGAAATGAGCAAAAATTAATTACTGGAAGAATGCAACTTTGATGAAGATTGCTTGTCTTCCAAAAAAAAAACAGATTAGAAATCAAGCTTAAAGCAGAATGTATTTGAACACGTCATTTAGTCTGAGCTATTAGTACTTGAAGTACAGGATTCCCTTTTTTATCCCAGTAAATTTAACACTTCTTTCTTTTATTGCCTCTCTTTCTATTCCCTTGGCCCTCCACAGCTGTCCAGGTGCTTGGATTAGTATGTTTGACATGTCCTACACAGTTTTTGTCACCATATTTTTTATATGATATTCCAGCCTTTCAAAAAGGGGCATTTATTACTGGATGCATATCAACTCAACATGAAGTTTTGAATTAGAAGATTTTCAATATAAAAGATAAGAATAATTGATAAAAAATGAAGCCCCCTGCAAATTAATACAATGTCTATCAGGTTCAGACCTGAAACAGCTATAAACTGAAACAGAGCATTTGCATTCTTATTGCTCACATTTCTTTGACTTTGGTATTGCTCTAAAACCCATTAACAGGTCCTTTTTAAATTTTTAAATGAATTAATTAAAGCAATTTTCACTGGAACTCTCCTGTTGCTTCTAAATACACATGAAACAAGAAAAATAGTAATGTGTTTCAATGTAGTCAAAGTTTCTTTTTGGATGTGTAATTCGAATTGGTCAGTTTACAGAGGCTTCACACACGGAGAAAGTTTAAGAAGTTGTTTGTTAAATTCTTCAGTTATAATTCTTTTAAAAATCCTATTATGTTTGGTTACACAAGACTGCATTCAATATACTTAAAGATGCAGTCCTCCTTAGCTGTGACATATTTATGGCCTGTGCACTAAGAAGTTTATAAAATAAGCAGTATATTCTCAGTGTCAAACAATTCTCAATGAAGACAATTATTCATTCTGTCTGTTTGTAATTAGGTATGAGATAATTTATGATTATGAAGATAAGTGAGCATTTTTTTTTTAGAATACTGTATTTTCTTACAGAAATGTTCCCATAATGCAGCCAGAGCTCATAAATTACTCACCTTTTATTTCAGTCAGATTTCTTATGGAATTAATAGACATATGGATTCAATCTCAATAGTGTGGGTCAAAAATAATGAACATGATGCAGACTACCAAGAGATTCTCCATAACTTGATGAAAATAAATCAAGGCTGATCTGGGGCTGGCAAGTGATGGAACTGATACTATCTGTACCCCTTAGAAAAATGGTGAGGTCAGAACCTCAAAAGCTTCCTCTTAGATAAGGATACAAAGGTTGGATGCTTATCTGTTTTATAGCCAGTTTTATCTGCAAACTGAGTGGAAGTCTTTCATGATCAGCTTCTCTTCAAAGATTTCTATTGAGATTTCACACAGTGCACATGTCCTACAAAAACAGCCTCTGTCATCGCATTGCGAGTATTTGGTGACAACAAAAGCATACACAGTAAAAGGTTTTATTCTAACCATAAGAAAATGAAAGAAACTTGGAGTTAAAGAGGGGTTTAGTTTAGTTCATACAGATATTTTTAATTAACTTTTTATACACACTAGTGCAGTTTAGCTCTCTGTATAAGGCCTGATACTGAAATACTATGGGCAGAATGTACCCACACGGAGATTCTGGAAAATAAAGCTGAGTGGGAGGATGCTTCTCCTATTTTACCTTCTCTCAGCCCACAGAAAGGGTGTTCTCAGTTATATTCCACATATTTACAGACAAAGAGAGAGGCAGGCTGAAAGACTATTTCAGATCCTGCCTCCCTGCAAAGCCCTGCAGATGGTCCCAGCCAGACATCCTTGTGCAACAGTAGTCAAAACCACACAAATAAGGAGCAAATAAGAACAAAGTGGATCCTAAGAGGCTCCAGAGAAAAATTCACCACACAGCTAAAATATTGTATAAATTTCTTAATGTTTTCCAGAGGTGTTGTTTTACATTTAGATTAAATCCCTGAAATTTTGACCATTATTAAGCTATTTGTCTTCTATGCACATGCAAAGTATCTAAAATAATTAAAGTTGTAACGGATTTTTCTGCTACTCAAAAAAAAAAAGATCAATATTTAAGTCACTGATCTAGGGGAAAAAGAAAAAAGGAGTCACCTTTGACATTAAAATAAATCTCAAAAATTTTGCCTAAAATATAAGCCATTTTTGCTGTAAAATTACCGGTTTCAGGAAAGAGGGGATGGAAATGTATGTGCTTCTTCAACCATGACAATAGTATTGCTACTTCATTCTCATAATGTTATGGGACCCCAGGCAGCTCCCAGCCTCATCCTGGAATGATGGCATATTTCATGATTATGTCCAGTTCTGGCAGATAAGAGCATTTATATGCTAATAACAGCAATATGTGCAGCTCCAGAATTTTACCATAAGCAGTGAAGCTTTTAATCACAATACGCCTTATGGGCCCAATTTGTCTCCTTTTTTTAAAAAAAGATTATAATACCTACATAGGTGTTCCAAAATGTATTTCCTTTACATCAACTTTTAGGGCCCTGTAAAATAAGAAATGAATGGGAAATGATACCTCAGAGGATTGGATTATTAATAAGGGGTGGATTATGCTTAACTTCTTCAAATCACAAGAGAAAATGGAAGCTATGTCATGATGGCTGGGTGGTGTTTGGATAAATGGAAGACCAGAAGCTGTGCCAGGAGCCCACAGAATCATCTTTCCAGAGGAAGCAATAACCTACAGCCACAACTGGAATTCGCACAGGCCATAAAGGAACAAAACCCTCCTTAGCACTCACCACGCTGCCTGTAAAAGTGGTTTGGTCTGTTTCTACCAGTAACTGTTAGGAGTATGCCTTTTTTATAGCTGCCAGCCTTGTGTGTCCAGGTGGTCTCACTGTTTCAATTATATGTTCAGTTAGGTCCCATCTGGCACAGAAACTCACTTGCAATTTTGCCATCATGCTGCTCAGGGCTGACTTCAAGAGCACAATAGCTATTTAAGCTTCCTACCATCAGGACTGCTGGACAGTGGCTTGCACGGGAAAAAAACTGAAAGAAAGACAGAAAATTGGAACCGAGGTCACTTCATCTTCTGTAGATAAACCTTTCAATTTCAGTGAACTTTTGTGACATCTCACCTCTCTCCATTAACTGCCTAAGGATGCTGTGCCCAGCACCCCAGGATAGTTAACAGTTTGAATTGCTCCCTGTTTTCTTTAACTCGTATGCTGCAGGAGTGCTTCAGGTCACTGCTAGGTGATAACATCTGTGATCTGAGACAGGGGATTTTTCACATAGCTGTATGGAAGGCAAAAATATTTCAGAAATTAAAAATGTTGTAGGATGCTTTGAAGCTAGAATGATTATGAAATTATTTTATAACTTTCAATAGACCAGATCTCAGTTTTGCAATTTTTTTCTAATTTAATAATGTACACATGACATGAAGTTTGTCACCAGAATTTTTATCAGCATCATATATACCCTTTCTAACCAAACCTGCTTCCAGTTTTTCCACTTCAAAGCAACAATTTTATTTCAGATGCCAAAAATTTGCCAATATTAAGTGTTAAACTCTTGCCAATACATCAGAGATTAATTACTGAAGTACATGCTTCATTCCCAGAACTGGATAAATGTCAGACACACAAATGCTCATTAAAAAGGTAGGTCACAGATGTCCATGAAATCCTGTTGAATATTACCCCTTTTGCAGAAATCAACATTTCTAAAAAGTTTAAAAAATTATAATATTAAATCCTATCCAAGTTGTTTCCATTAAGGGGTTTAAACCAAGTCAGTAACCTGATGTGACAACGTAGCTGGCTCTGCTTTGAGCACCAGGTTGGACTACAGGTCTCCTGAGTACCTCACCACCCAAATTATTTTGTGATCCTATTAAGGTCATCCCTTATATTCTAGACAAATATCACTTTTAGTCCATCAGATACAATCTTTCATAGAAGCCATCAAACAAATTAATCCTCCTGAAAGTTTGCTAAGTTACTTTCAATATGCCAAAAACGAAGGCATTTTGAAAGGCAAACACAAGAAAGTGAAAACATTGACTTCTGCTCTGAAACATTCATTCACAAATGTGCTTTAAGAATTCTTCATCCCATCTTTTGGTTAAGTTTCAAAAATACCTTTAATGCCTGCAGAAATATAAGAAGTAGCAGTTCAGGACTGTTCATGCAAATGTCACGAAGAATAAAATAAAGAAACCAGACTGCAAAGGCTTCTTTCCTTTTAACACATGGATCAAATAGAGCATAACCTGTAATTACATTCCCAGAGAGTAGCACAGATAGCAAAAATTGATAGCTATCATTTGGATTATATAGTTAATTCAAATCTCCTCTAGAAAGGATGAGGTGATTTCCACTAACCATAGGCAGTGGAAAAAGCTACTACCTGGAAGTTATTATTCTGAGGCAAAGCCTGGTCTTCTTGGAGACCTGATTTTCCTTCATCACTCTGACTATGCACAGAAAATCTAGGTCCTGGGACCTAGGCCATCCTTAGAATTTTCCCCCTTGAGCTCTCCTGATTAGACAACAAGGGCTCCCCCAACCCAAGAGATTCCACACCTGGCTCTGAGCAGGACCAGCTGGACAGATGTGCTGATATTGTCCTACACACAGCTTTAACCTTGACTGGCGCAGGTGGAAACTCCACCTGTCAAAGATCCTCTAGGGTTAGATATTATGGCTATAAATGGGAGTTGTCTTTAAGGCAGTCTAGTTCATACCAGGAATTAATCTACTACCTCACCAATAAAGATGAAGAAACTCAAAGAAAATTTGTTCCTTCCCTTCTCCTCTCTTAGACAGAAATTTTAACCTCCTCCATTAAAATCTCTTCAGATTCCAAAATTGCATAACATAAATTGTAATGACTGGTATAAATTGTAATCTATGGTATTAGAACAAATTTTTTACATCCATAGATAAGAAGAGACACTAAAAACTCACTCAAACTGCTAAAAACAGTTGTACCTAAAAAGTACAGCTTAGCCTGACTGCCCACTGCCAGCCTGAAGCACCAAGGCTCAGCTCCCAGTGACCCCTCAGTTCCCCACAGCAAAGGCAGGGTGCTGTGCCTAAGGGCTGGGCACATCTGGAGCCACCGCACAGCTGCCTGGTTGGTAGGGCTTGCACCACAGGACAAGCACATTGAAACCCCCAGAGATCAGCCTAAAATATCAATCACTAGCCTCTAACCCCTGTTTCTAAAGCTTTCAGATACCCTAGTGACTGTAATGCTATAGGAATCTGGAAAAAAATAAAAAAGGAAGACTTACTATTTACTTTCCAGCTGAACAACAGCAAGGATAGCAGTGAGGACTACACACTGAAAATGTTCGACAAGTCATTAATGCAGGTGCTACGGTGATATAAGGACTTCAGACTTTGATATAATCTGTCATAAGATACATAACAAGATACCTTTGACAATTTTACAGTCCTTAAATCAGCCATAAATGCTTGCATAATATGGGGGAGAATATGTACTTTTCTGGGTGCAAGCAACACACTTGGTGTGTAACCACACAGGGTCTTACATATGCAACAACTATGCAGTATACACAGCTAAACTCTGGTTATGAGTATTAAATAACTTGGTAGCATTAAATGAGAATTGAAATCACAATCCTCTTCCATTTAATTTCATAATTAGGACACTAAATTTGAAGCATTATTTTATGTAAGAAAAGCCACTGGAAAAAATGCATCCTTATTATTTTAAAGAGATAAAATTGTTAAAAATACCTCAAAAACTTAGAGTGACACAGATTTGGGTTGCTTTTATCATTTTTTTCCTTTGACAGAAGGCATTTCATTGGCAGTACTAGAAATAAAACTGTGCTTGCCATAGTCCAAAGCAGGTCCTGCTTTGTTTGCAATTTTTGATTTGTTTTATCCAGTATGAACATTCATTGCAAATCCCCGATGTGATTTAAATGATCAAGTGTCTGACTTTCAGTGTAACTAAATGGTTGCACACATATGGTTGCACTATAGCAAAATCATAGAGGAATTTGAATTGTTAAGGCTATAAGAGATCATCAGGTCCAACTGTTTTCATAGTGCCACTGGAGTTCACCACTTACCCATGTTCCCAAGTGCCACACCCACATGATTTTTGAACACTTCCCGGGATCTCGGTTCCACCACTTTTTTCTGGTACACCTGTTCCAGTGCCTGAAAACCATTTAATTGAAGAAATTTTTCCTAATATCTAACCTAAACCTTCCCTGGTGTAACTTGAGACTATTTCCTCTTGTCTCTTGTTACCTGGGAGAGGAGCCTGGCTACAGCCTCCTTTCAGGTGGTTCTATGGAATGATAAGGTCTCCCATGAGCTTTCTTTTGTCCAGGCTGAGCAGCCCCAGCTCTCAGCTGCTCTTCACAAGACCTGCTCCAGACAATGCACTGGCTTTGCTGCCCTCCTCAGGACATGCCCCACTACCGCGGGGTCTGTCTTGATGTGAGCGCAGGATCAGAGGTGTGGCCTCAGTGCAGGCACTGCTGAGGAGGGGAGGGATAGCCTGGCTTTGGTGGGCACCTGGCATGCAGCCGGGATCAACCCACCGCATTGCACAGCAAGTGCACCTTCTGCTACTCCTCTACAAAACCATTGATCTATCTTTGTTCATTTCCAAGTAAAATAAAATAAATAAATAACTGTCCAGCTGTGCTAAAGCCTGAAAACTTTAGCCCAGGCAGAGTAAATTTTCCCACTGCTTAGCATTGAATTTGAAGTGTTAGAGTACAAACAGTTTTGCGACATTGTCTGCAGCGGTCACTTCTGTTCCCATAATGAGAATTCTAATGATAACACAGTGAATCCCAAATTATTTCTGCTTGTAAAGACTTGTAATATTACAAATGGAACCAGGCAGAGCACACAGCCAGGTCTCAGCTGCAGGAAATTCTCAGATTAGCCCACTCGAATTACAGATATAGAAGACCTTACACTGCCTTTGCTCAAATCAGTGTTTAGGGAAAGGTTTGAATCCTTGCAGCTTTTCAGGGGTTTTTTGTTGGTTTGGGGTTTTTTTTGTTTTGGTTTTGGTTTTTTTTTAGATAATTCAGTACTTTCAGAATCTTACCTGGCTTGATATTCAGAGCCAGAGAGCAGAGTTTTTCAAGATAAAACTTTCTTTGATGATAACATTTCAAGCCCAAATATTATGCCACTAACAGAGAGAAAATACTTATCCCAAAGCCATTTATTTATTTTATATTTTAAGAGATTGCAGCCCTTAAGAACTACGGTGCTTATCCTCTCAAAAGCACAGACTTGAATGAAAATAGGATGGAATTAAGCAAAATTCAGGGAAGAAGAGCCAGACTCTCCTTTGGTGTAAAGCTGCTGCCGGGGGCCTAAGCTGATATATAGCAGCTAGCAGAGTTTAGCTTGTGTATTTTTAGAATTAAAAAAAAAAAATCAATGCTTTCAGACTTGGCTTCCATTCTCTTGTGACACAGTGGTATTTGAGAATCTTTCTTTTCAAATATCTTGTAATTGCCTTTGGTAACTATTAATATGCAAAAGAGAAATGAGAAATAAATCAACAAACTTACTTGTTCCAGCAAAACTTAAGGGCCTAAATAGTCTAGATGACTAAGTGTGTTCTTGTGGTTTTATGTCCCTGAGGCTGCAGGTGGGAAGACCACTGCAATTACACACACACACAAAAAGGTGTCATTGTGGCTTAGGATGAATCAACAGCTTCTTAAAACTTGCAGGAGTAGATGTTGACTATAATTCCCATCACAATCTTTCAATTTATGCCAGAACCTTTCAAAGCCACCATTAACACACTACAAATTATACATTTATATTCTAAGTAATGTTTCTATTATCCAGCCTTTCCTATTTTTTCTCTTCACATACATAAAGATTCTGTCCAAATTCTCCTCAAGAAATATTATTTCTTGTCTCGTTAAAGACAGTTTCCTCCCTTACAGGCACTTGGAACAGTGCTGCAAAAAGTGTTACTTCAGCTTTGCAATTTGCTTACTTCTCTACTGATTCCCCCTTCTTCTATCTCTTCACGGACATGGCATCTCACAGCCCATTTCTTCTTTAATTTCTAGTGCTTGTTACATACCAGCCCCTGATCCCAGACTCATTTCCTGCCATGTCATACTTAAAAGGATACACATTTGTGCCTTGTTTCCTCTCTTCCACATTTTTTCCCTCGGATGAAGCAGAAATTACTCACTTTTGCAGAGGACTGTTCTTCAAACCCTTTTCCCCCACAAGGGAGGCAATGCATTTGCCAGCCAACTGGTGTTATTCAGTACAGAATATCTCTCATACCATTTGAAATAAATCAATTCAACCTCAGATTTCAGTTTGTTTTCCTCCTTTAATTACCATGGACCACGCAGAAACAGAGCTTTATTTTGTGCAGGAGGCCAAGTGAGCTTCCAATGCCAGACAACTCTTACAGTGTAGCTCACTCAGTGATCACAGTCCTCCTTCAATTTGCTCCTAGTAGTAAGGAAAGCCATGTGGTCACTTGTGATCCCATTTTTCTATCACAAAGGGCCCTTTGCACTGCTGGGCCTTTTGGAGCATCAGTCTGTGAGCAAAGGACCCTGCATTAATACCAACAGCAGCTCCTGGCTGGAGACTGTCAGACAGACCATGGTGGCCTCCTCTGCTGTTCTGGGAACAGCTCTTCTCTTTCCCTGTGCATCCTTTGTGTCTGAGCTAAGCTGTGCAGGCCCTTGCTCCTCATGGGAATAACAGCATGCATTTACTACATTTTAGTCTGTTAAAATACGTAATGACCTCGCCTATAAGCTAAAAAGGAAAAATTGTTCTTAACAGAGAATCCCCACTCATTAAAGCAAAAGAATTCACAGTGGCTGCTAGCCAGTCATCCTTGAGCTGAGCATTCATGTAAAATTTGCACACACATTTGAACATGTACAAAAGTGGCATCACTCTACTTCTTCTAACTGATACTGTGCCTTCAGTACCAGATGAGGTTGAGTATGCTTATTGAAATGTTGTGGGTATATTCTTTCCACATCTCAGGGAACAGGAACATGAGAAATAAAGTAATCAAATGCTAAATTTATTCCTCAAATTAACACTTATATTTGCCTTGATTTTGCATCACTCAAGAAAGAAGTTATTAAAATTTGTCTGTTTATTAATTTGGTTTTTGGATTTAATTCTTATGAAAAGCTAAAAACACCTTCTTAATTTTATTTCTTGTGAATGAATAATTTCCTTTTTCCTCATATTCCTGTAACAGTTACCCCTTAATGGGATAGTGAAAAAAACCCCTATTTTAAGTAGGGACTTTTTCACTCTTCTGGGATGTAAACAACAAATTTAAGATCACATTACCTTAAATATGTTCATATCTACAAGATACAGAGAGATTAAGAGAAGGAAAAAAGAGAGAAATTAACTGCACAGCAGACAAGTGATGCCAATATTCCACTATATTTTGTGCTTTTGCTCACAAAGGCAGAGTAGTACAAATTGAATTTTGCACTAGCTCTGCAAAGCTGCTCTACATTTGATTCTAGGGAATGTGATTAATTCTAATTATTTAGGTGCCACAGGAATAGAACCAAACCAGTTGGTTGCATTCTTGATTGAGTTACATTATATTTGTGTGGTTACATGTAGCCAGTGTAATTATTCTTATATAGAGACTAAATAAATGCACCCTTTTGATAAGAAATGTTGTCTGTGATCTCTCATTTGTATCATGTTATTAAAGATTTTGCTTAGGATACAATGAAATCTGACTAAAGGGGGAAAAACAAAAATAATTTGCTGAGCACCAATGCTTCAATTAATTAACTTCTGTTTCTGCAAACAGCCATAAGTGAAAGAATCAAACTACTGAGTTTTGTAGATGAATGATCAGCAAATGCTGAAAGTCATCTGTCATGGTCTAGTTTTGCATCCTGACAAGAAGAATGAAGCTAGCATTTTCTGAATTCATAAAGCAGCTTGGGTTGTGGTTTACATAATACCCACATTTAATTGGAGTGGAACCAGTGGAGACATTGAATCCCTCTTCAGTCTGGCAGCAGGGTAAACAGCTTATCATCTGTCCTTCACAAAAGGTTAACACAAAGTGCATACATGTTTTCATGTCATGTAGCCCTTGGTTCAATCACATTCTCAGCTTAATGCAGTGAGTGAACATTCCTGCAGTCAGAATTTCTCATTACAGATATGTTATTGTTCTAGGGATTTAAGCACTCATTCAGTTTGCTCAGTTACTCTGTCACTATATCCTTTGCCAAAAGACAGTCTAGGAATAAAATATTTCACTGCACTGTGTTGTTAGAATGAAAACTCATTCTTTCTCTTCTAGAAGAAGAACAATTATCCCATGGCGTCAGATAACTCTGTAACCAGGGAGAAGACCTCTTTGTAGCAGGTTGTATTTTCTTCTTGTCTACACTGCTCATAGCACTGTGCCAATATCATAACTACATTTCTGTGAAGCAGCTTTGCTTATCCCAGATGCACAGATAACTTGCAGAGACCTGTTATTCATAAGCAGTGCTATTTACAGATCCAGAGCACTGGAAAATGAAGGGACAAACATTTGAGAGCTCAGGGTAAGCTTGAAAGTCTCTCAAATAATAGTTACAAGCACATAGAAATAACTTACACAGGCTTTGTGGCTACAGCTGTGTTTCTCTAGTTGTACCTCCACCACTTCCTCTTTATTTTAATTATATAATCATTTCTATATTATGTATATTATCAAAATATACATGAGTCTCACACACACACACACACCTATGCATGTAAATAAAAACCCAAGGCAAAGTGCTTTCAAATAAAATACATAGATTTTCAGGCAGTGGGGCTTCAAACCATTGGAGTCTTTGGATTCATTTTCCTAAACAATCAAATATGAGACATATGCTTTACAAACGTGTGTTTAAGTATGTTTTTTTAACTTACCTCTTAGCAGTGCATATGATCATGCACTTTGTGTTGGACAAGGGGACCTTTTACATCTTTTCAGTTTCATCAGAGTCAGAAAACTACTCTTTTCTAGCTCAGACAGGAAAGTTGCCCTAGTTACATGTGAGATTAAAATCTTTTAACCCCAATATGAGTTACATATGTCACAACACATTTTTCTTGTAGAAATCCTGCGGCAGTGTTACAGAAAGACTCACTCATTTCTGTTACGAGTACAAAAAGTCTGCTTGAATTTGTTTTTCTTTCCTCCATTCGAACTTGATATGAGCATTAGATATTTAGTTTAAATGTGAGACAGACAGCTGAACCAAAACCTCACAAAGGAAGTCATGCAGGGCTCTTCTCCAAGGATTGCAGAGCCTCTTGTGTGCTCCCACAGATGAAGATCAGGGAGCTCAGCCACAACTGGCTCAGCTTCCCCAGCCAACACCAACTCATTTTTGCTTCCTTTTTTATCAGTGACCATTATCAAAGACATAGAAGAGTTTTAAGTTCAGCAGTAACTACCCACAAGCCAAGTCTTAGCTTTTAGCATTGAAATATTTTGGCCACTGCACCACTTAGAAAGCTGCACCAAACTAAATGAAGATACCACAGCTCCAACTTTAAAGAAAAACTTCCTTTAGATGAAAGAACCTGTGACAGCTAAATGTCTTCTTTACCTTAGATCCCTCCTGACACAGCAATAGAACATTCCTGGTAAGTCTGTTGGCTAGGAAACAATGTTATGCATGGATCAGCTCACTGAGGTATAACACTTGGTTTCTTTGGGATCTGTGCACATCATTTACGAAAGCAGACAAAAAGTACTCATTTCAGACAGGCAAAATAATAATATTTTTCTTATTAGATACTTCTCTTGCAACCATAATAAAAAAAATATTTCATTAAAAATTTACTTCTGATTCTAGGCAGCCTCTAACAAAACCAGTTCTGTTCAGAAACAAAAGCTGGACCCCCTAAAAAAAATTGCAAAAACCCAAAGAAACATGCAGTACTGTCATGCTTCTGCACACTGATCCTAAACCACTGTACTGTCATTAGTTATATTACCTTTCCATCCACAGCATTAACATAAAAGGACAACAATTTGAAACATTTGCATAAGTCTTTCAGATTATTCCGCTGCACAATTCTTACAATAGTTTTCAGCTGCTTCTCTTCACAAGCTACATAAATGCCCCCCTGTCTCTAGAACTACCATGAGTATCCTTTCTGTTCTCTGGGCTTTACTTCAAAAGCATCATTTCATCTTTACTGAGAGATTACCTAGGTACCATATAGAAACCTTAATTGCAGGTAACTGCAAGACCAACTCTCAAAAAAATGAGTAATTTTCAGTGGCTATTCAATTGTCACATATTCCATAGTCTTGCTTAACTGATTTCTCTTGTCCTTAGTGGAATTTCAGTGGTATATCTACCTGCAAAAATTAGAAACCAACTGTTGCTTGTATCTTTTGATGAAGAAGCTGCAAAGCAGGATGGAGAGACTATTTACACAATCATGTAGTGATAGGACAAGGGAGAATGGATTCAAACTGAAATAGGGAAGGTTTGTATTAGATCTGTGGAAGAAATTCCTTACTGTGAAACAAATTGCCTTGAGACTCTGTGGAGGCCCCAGCCCTGGCAGTGTTCAAGGCCAGGTTGGATGAGGCTTTGAGAAACCTGGTCTGGTGGAAGACAGCCCTGCCCATGGCAGCAGGGTTGGAACCAGATGATCTTTAAGGTCCCTTCCAACCCAAACTGTTCTATGATTCTGTGATTCTGCAATTTTTGAAAGAGCAGCAAAAACATTCAACAAATTAGGTTTTCTTCATATGCTTGTCCTCAAGTCTTTCTCAAAAAGAAAAAAAAAAGAAAAAAAAGAAAAGAAATGTGATGAATAGAACAAGACAAACATATCTTTATATGTCTGTTTGGATGATGTTCAAAAGTTCAGTTGCACCAGACTCAACTGCTCTTAAACTTTTCAAGGAAGCGGGTTATTGCGGCAGTATTACAAGACATTCAAGAGAGGAAAAAAATTGGTATCTCTGCAGACTGATTTCACCTTTAAATCAATATTGAACCACCTTCTGAGAATGCTGAAATTTTATGATCTAGTGGAGACACTGTACTTTAAATAAAATGTAAAATTAAGTGAGATTTAGAGGTTATGAGCCAGATCATAAAAACCCTGAAAATCATATTTACAAAAAGAAAAAAATATATGGAGAAGGTGGTTTCTTTCTGACCTCTTTAACAATCTTTAACAATCTTGGCAATATAGCAATGGGGGTGAGGAGAAGGAACCAAAATGCTTTAAAATGAAAGCTAACAAAGCAGCAACTGCCAAAACATTCCCAAAACATCATGTTTTAAAGTGTTTGCTCATCCACAGAAGCTGGAAGCTTATTTGTTCTGAATAGTGGCTGAAATTCTCAAGCCAATATTGTGATGTAGTGCCAAGTGTCACAAAATCCACAACAAAATTAAGGGAGATGGGAACCTTGTTGAGGCCTTCACTACTTTGCTTTGTGCAAACTCCCATAATTCCCTTTGTGAGTATAGTTTTACTAGTTCCAACAGAAAAGGCCAATTACTCCTGCAATTATTCCATGTTTATAATAAAACAGCAATCTGCACTTGTTCTAGTTCAGTAAAGAAGGGCAATAACTGACAGTTTATGTCCATCAGTGTTGCAACAGCATGACTCTGCTAGAATTTTCTAATTCTAAATGTGGAGCCATTTACAGTTTTCGGAAGGCCTTTTGAGGAGGGATTCAGTGTGGAGATCATACCAGATCAGAAAATTTAAAAATGACTTGATTCCCATACCTGGTTTTCCTGTGATTAAACTAATAGGTGTTCTTATTTGGGCTTCAGCCCATTCATCACCCACTGCCCCATCACGGGACAAGAGTGTCCAGAGCAGCAGGAGTAGTTTTGAAAGTGGCCATTCTCCATTTGTCCCATGGGTTCTTGCTTCTCTCACCTATCCTAAGTTCAGATCCAGAAGGTCTTGTCACTGGAAAAGGATAGGGATATGTCTCAGCTGCCTCTTTGGCTCTGGTCTTGTCAAACTTCCTGCCACAGCTAGCTTTGATTTTCAAATCCTGTGCCAGAGAAAGGGCAACATAGTCAAAAGAGTAAAGGTGGTCATAGAAAGAGATCATCTAGTACACACCTTTCAGCTCTGCCCCAAGGCAGGACCAGCCACATCTGATTATTTCATTCATCCATCTCATTTCCAGCTGTATCCTGTACCTTATATGTAATCTGTAGATATTTATTTAATCACTTTCCTTCTATCATTCAGACCACACTAAGCAACCTGGAGTTTGATAGACTTCTGAAATACAACCTTCTGAGCTTTCCTTTTTCGACTGGCCTAATCAAGGCTCTTCAGTAACATCAGAATATTCTATATCAATTGCTTGGCATCTGTCTCATCACTCTCCAGCATTGAGATGGTAGAGTTTTGAGGTCATATTTTCTTTCTCTATTCTGCTCAGGCAAGCCAGGCTCATTAGCTTAACTTCCATACTTTTTTATCTTTTCAAAGTGTAACACCATCATATGTGGAAAAATGGCTAGCTAAAATGAATCCAGTACTTTGGGTCTTTAATGCATATCTGTTGACAACATTTGTTCTCCTGAGATTGCAGACACTTCTGTTTCTCACCAATTTTAAATAAACCAATCCATTTCTCCTGTATTGAGATGGTTTCCCTTAAAGCAGGTAATTGTATCTTATCATAATACTGAATATTGGTCAGTAAATCTGACCAACTGTCTGGTTGCCTTACACTTAATCAGCCCCTGAGCAAGGTTAAACTTTCACTGCAGCAAAGAATTCTTACCTGTCCCAATGTACTTCTGTTTCATATGTGCTCTACAGCTGGAGTTAACAGATAACATAATTTATAAATGTCAGCTTGAGTATAACCTATCTAACCCAGCTCAAATCTCTTTGGTCACAGAACAGTTTATCCAGAGATATCTTTACGTTTTGAAGCATTAAACCCCAAGAGGAGATCTCTGTTCTTCACATGCAGGTAGAAAGGCATGAAATACAAGAAAATTATAATTTACTTTTCAAGGGAAACAATTTCCTTTTTTCTGAAATCAATCATAGTGGCATTCATGTGAAGAAATAACATGTGACTTTTTCTTTTCTGTATATTCAGTTTGTGCATCTTGAAGGAGCATTTAGAAGCTAGCAAATTATTTTTCAAATCATGAGAGCACCAAAGCACCAGAGATAGATGACTTAGCTACTTAGTGATTAGTTGTCCAAATCAGGGGGCATCTACATAGACTTTCCAGCAGCTCAGAACTCTGAGCCATAAGAAGGAAGAAAAAAGCAGTTCCAACGATTTACTTGTAATATTTGATGCTCTTTGTTAACTGTTAGAACCAACTTAAGCAAAATTTATGAAATTCTTACAGTCTGACACAGTTTTTCTACACATTTGGTCTGCTTCTTTTTACTTCAAGCTTTTCATGTTTTGCCAAACTTGCAAAGTAAGAAGCACTCAGATTAAACAGTTTGTAAAAACATACTTTATTTCCAAGAGGTTATCAATAGCACAAAAAAAAAAAAACAAAATAAACATTTTTTTGAGATAACTGGTCAAATTTAAATTATTTCAGATTAGATTGAATAAAATCTCTGTTATCTGCTACAATAAAGTCTCTTTCTTTTTTTTTCTGAATACCCTGATATCTCTAGTCAGGGATGTGTTCCATAGAAACTATTAATTTCCAGATTTATATTTGCATAGCAGTGAACAACAATTTGACCTTAGAAATAAAATTAATCACTGATTCTCTATGCATTGTCTTAAATGTCTTACATATATTGTATTACATTGGGAAGCCTCTTAATAAATCCTCTTTGCTACCATTATTGAAGAACAAAAACTTGACTTCTCTAGCCCACGAAATAAGGGATGTCGTGCAGTTTGTAGAGGAACCTGAGTAGCACAGAGTAGGCTGAGAATCTACAAGAAGTGAGTGACAAAGTGTCTAATATTTCTGAGCCTGTTGAAGCACCTGTGGGTTTAGGATATAGATTTTTTTTTTCTACTTAGCCCTTTGTTCTTATAAATGCACACTTGAGGAGGAAATTCATGGAGCTGTCAGCCAAATCCCTTAAGGTTTTGGGAAGATTAACTGAACCATTAGGGAGATTAATCTTTAAACACTTATACTGCCTTTTCAACCTCAAATGTCAACGCTGGGCAGATGGGCTGAATTTTTTGTTCCAAGGGATACCTAAGTAGCAGTGTCTCAGTTTTCCTTATAGTCCATCTAACCACGATTCATAGAAAGATCTATTGAGACATACTGCATAAGAAATCTATATGACCAGAAAGGAACCAGCTCTTACCAAATTAATTAAGACAACTTCTTCTGAACAACACTTAAATGCTGATCAGTTTTAGGAATAATCTAGTGTTTTTCACAGAACTTTTTTCTTTCATCTCAGGAGCTTGAAGGGAGTTCTCTCCACTACAGTTATTCCACTGAATATTGAATTCCTGAATTTTAGGGAAAAAAAAGTTGAGGAAAAAAAAATAGATAAATATATTCTATTGTACTTGCAAACTGTGTGAGAATATAAGGATGCTTCTCCGCTGCAAGTCTTATATAGCATATAATCACACTATGCAATCTGAAATTATATACTTAAAAATTAATATGAATATAGACCTGCAGAATGCAGATAACCTATTTCAGTCTTAGTTAAAAAAATCCATTAACAATATTCAAGGGATTATCTTTCTTTGAAAATACACAGAAAATTCAGAACAGATGGGCTGTAAAATAATTCTTTTTCCATCATATCTATAGCCTTTACTTTGTACTTGCTGTTACAATAGTTTGTTCACCCATGTGATGCAAATAAACAGGATATCTAGATGCTTCCAGTTCCTTCCTTTCTTCCTCCCCTGCAGGACACAGAAAACTCTTATTTTCATAGATAGAAAATATTAAGTGGCCAGAGGAGCTGTTAGCATTGAATTTTCCAAGTTAGATTTAGTCTGATGTTCAGACTATCACATTATAAATCAAGATACATAAAAGGAATTTAATTTCATTTTTAACCTGAAACGAATGCAAATTTAGAATAAAAAACCACATAAAGGTGTCCTGTAGGAGCCATTTGCTTTCTTAGTGTCAGAACACAGCAGATCCCCCTGCATGTGCTGGCACCTGATCCTGCATTTGACACGTGTGAGTTCGCTGGCACACTGACCAGTGCCAAGAAGCCCTGCTGGCAATGTCACTGCTTGGGGACATGGCTGGCAGAGACACGTGGCTGCTGCCAAGGTCCTCTACTTCAGAATAAACATGCCAGAAGCAAACACATAAGAGCTTTTCTTTTCCCCCATCCTGTATGGAATGAGACCATTCACATGATGCTTCTCCCAAAAAAAGTTTGAGGATGTGTAAGAGGGGATCACAACTCACAAAGATAAACTGAGGGGTTTTCTCAGAGCTACAAAACCAGACTCAGAATTCAAATGAGACAGGGAAGTCAGATGTCATCAACTCAATTTCTCTGTGACTATAACCCCGTATTGGTGATGTACATAGATTTCCATATAAAAAAGGAAATCAATAGAAGCCCTGTATCTGTCTACATAATTGTTCACATACATTTTTCCAATTCTACACACTGTTATGGAGTTTTCTAACTTTATTTTTTCTGAATAATCATCCATTTACCCTAAGAAAGCTTCTAATTTACCTCTTTTGAACATCATAACATTTTCATCTTTATTTTGAATTTACCATATGCTTAGTGTTTTTTTCACATTGTTATCAGCCAATTTCTGAGCTACTACAAGTATTTCAAATTTCAAAAATTTTCTTTTTTCTGTACTTGCTCTGACAAAGTCATACTAGCATTAAATTTCTGAACTGCATCACATTTGTAACGTGATATAGGGAGTAATTCTGGGATTGGCAACTCCCAGACTGTCATAATTCTAATATTACTTCTTTGAGTGATTTCAGACAATTTGAATACCTGTTTCAGTTTCCACAACAAGAAAAAGGAGATAAAATGTACATATTATTTAGCACAGCATTTCAACATATAGTTATGTTAAGTGCTGTATGCATAGATGGACTGAAAGGGATATAACACACATTTATATTTAAACACTTTTCTTGTCTACTTCTTTATTAAGATCACTAATGATTCTTGTACTTCTCAGTTAGTTAAAAACCCAAGTAACCAATTCGTAGTGCTGAACATTTTACTGTGACTCACTACAGAGAGATGTATGAAGGTGTCATTTTCCCTCTCTCTCTGCCTCAAAAAGTGAAGCATAGACAATCAAGGTCACCAGGGAAACTCTCCTCCCAGATTTCAATTCATTCTAGCCCAGCTTTTAGTGGAATATTAAAAAATTAAGACACATTTTTGAAAGACTGTCTCTCAATGTCATAAAAGAACTTACATTCATGAAGAATATAAGAATTTAAAAAGTCATGAAAAATGAACTTTAAGAACTTGGAATTCTCCCAAAAAAAATTAAAAGATATTAATACAAAAAGGATGGCAGATTATTGAATCAAATCCTTCTGTGTAATACTAGATATTATGTTAACAATGATATCTTAAATGACTGAAAACAAAAAAATATTCATTTTTAAAGGAGTAACTTTAAAATATTCAATTCAACATTAGTGTTTTCCATGTTTTTGTTTAACCCTTAAAAAAAATAGCTGATTAGTAAAATTGGAACCAAGAAAAGAATAAAAGAAAAACAATGTATATGTTTCAGCTAAATACTAGGCCCTTCTTTCTATCCATTTCAGTGATGCCTGTATAATTTCCATCAGTGAAGCCCAAAAAACTTTTTAAACCTTTGGAGAAAAACATAGAAGGGAAAAAAAATCACAGTATATATTTCTTTTTTTATACAGTTGTGGGTCTGGAGCTTAAATCCACTACAACTACATCATTTTAACAGCTTCTAAGACACTAGGTAATAGCTTCCCACTGGGAACAACTGTTTTCCCAGTCTAACATAACAATGCTGTGGTTTGGGCTAGGCTTCTTTACTACTTTCTATTCTTTCTTTTTTATTTTAAACATATCCATTTCTGTTGGTCTAAGCCCAGCTTGTTTTATCCTCCCAAGAATAGTTATGCAGGCCAAATACTTGAGGTTTGCATCTTCAAAAGAAGCTACTACTGAATTAATTTTTTTACCAATGAAAAACCAAGAAGACATGACAGAGCTGGTTGACATGGGTATATATCAGTATATAAAAAGGCTCTCCTTGTGACTGTTTCCATACTTTTAGACGTTAAATATGACACACTCATATGCAAACACAGATCTTGAAAGGCCTTTGCAGCTAGACAAGGATCAGTGGTACTGCAACCATAGGAAACAAAATTTGTATAAAAACAATATAGCAGCTCATCATCAGAACTTTTATACACTTTATTTCCAAAAGACTGGTACAAAAGACCCAAATTAAGTATGAAGAGAATCTCCAGAAAATGGAAAAAAAATCACATCTACTCTCAGTTTTAGGGTAGGACCAGTATTCCCACCTCTACCTTCTGAGTGTAGCAGCAGCCATACAAAATATTTTTGTAAGTTCTGAAAAGCCCATCCATCATTTCAAAACCCCAATACAACCTGAACCTACAGTACCAATCTCTCAGAAAGAACCACTAGAAATATAAACTCACAAATGTAAAAAGGAAATGAGAAAGACATAACCAATTATGGCTTCCTTGTGTTGCAGCACTCTGCATTCTGTGGCAGAAAGGATAATTCCTTGTACACTGCCATGCCTGCAAGCCATCAGAGTTTAACAGATTGCATTCTGGAGTACATTTAATTTTTTTTTTCTTTCCATTTTCCACGATTAAGGAGAAAAAAGCCAGGAATAAATATGTATATTATGAGGAATAATAAGTGTTCTGACTTCAGCCTAATTAACAAGGCAATACTGGGGTAAGATATTATGGCCACACCTGAATTTATTCTTTCAAAAACTTATTCTGGTTAATACAGTAGTCATGAATGCTTTGACCTCCAGTATGATTATAAGGAAAACACCAGAGTAAAACAGCTTATTTGCACTCACCAGAAAGATAAGATGCATGTATGACAGACAGAAAATTTAATACTCTGGAGCTGTTAGCTAAACTCTCCCTATTCCAGGTCTCCCATTTAACAAGTGGCAGTCATTAACAACTGGGAAGAAAGACAGCAAATGTGCTTCAATAGACATCATGGAAAATTTCTGTCAGAATTAAAGGATGCTCTAAAAATGTCACCTCCAGGGAGCATATTATGTACCCACTGATTTTCTTTTTACTTTGATTTGAAAGGTTCTGAAGACTAATGAGGGTTCAAATATGCAAACCTGAGTCATGCTTCTCTCTTTACTTAAGCAATTAAGTTGTCTGTCAGCCTCAGTTATACAGTTCTACAAACAGTTAATATTCAGCACAGAAGCAGAGATATTGGATTAAAAAAAAAAAAATACTAAAAAACTAGGGCATCTTGCCTCTCCTACAGCTATTAGAAAAGCAGCAGAAGCACAGACAGATTTCAAGCAAGCTTCCTTATGCACAGGCAAAAATACAAAAACATTAATTTGCAGCAGCTGAGACAGCTGCTTCAAATACACTTCAGGCAGCAAGGCAGCAGTGGCACTGCTTCTCCATCCTTTATAAATATTTCCATCCTGGTATTCCCCTGCCTCTGAGGAATGATCCTCTGGCTTTCCCTGAGGCAGGATTAGCCAGATAGCACAGACAGAGTCTGTGGGTGTGTGTCTCTCTGTGATATGAGAAGGAAGTTGAGTACCCAAAAGTCTTTGGTTTCCAACGGTATCAGCTGATCTGCTGAAGTTCCTTACTCTTTCTGCGTGCTCAGCTTGCACCCACATGCACTGCCTGTGATCAGAGGGCTGAGATAACCTACAGGCAGAATGGCTTGCTATTGAACAAATCATAGTTTTGGCCTTATGTGTTCTTTGAGCCACCAGCTGAAGTTTAAGCAACTTTGTATGCAATTTTTCAGCACTTCTTTATAATATTCAAGCTATTTTATTTTTACACAGAATGCAGGGCACCTGCCTTTGATGAGTTATTGCTAAGGCAGGAGGACCATGTAAAGTGAATGTGTCCGTGATCTTTTCAAAGGACTGTTTCATCTGCTTGCAAGTGTTGCCATTAAGACATATGGAAAGATACAAGGACTATGTTTTTTCTTTCATAACTCCCACATCATTTCCATAAAAAAATGAACTGATGAATGTGTTCTTAGAGTTAAGGAATTTATCTTCCCAGAACTAAATCAGTATATTTTTAAAGTGAAGTTCGCCCTGTGTTCTTTCACCAAGCATCCGTACTCTGCTGCACATATGAAATGAGAAGGAGTCAGCAATCTCTGCTGCCATCTTCTGCTGTTACTTTCCATGCAACCAGGGCATGGAAAGGGGCAGAAACACGAAATCCCATGCTTTCTGAAAGCAAGTGTTACAAATGAAAGGCTATAAATCAATAATCAAAGCTCTGTCACACAATCACAGAAATCTGGGAACAAAATTAATGTGAATCACCCTCAATCACCTTTATAGCACAGAATTATTCATTATGATATGTGCTCCCATCTAACTGAGGCTCTGATATTTCTCATAACAAGTTTTATCTTCTCCACAAAAGCTTCTTTCTCCTAGCATTCCCTTAGAGCCAGAGACTGCTGCCCTTTGTCACAGGGTAGAGATTCCCTCTGTAAGTACCTCATATTATTTTAATGGGACACTAACCCACTTGATCCAGTTTTTGAAACAATATAGGTGTTGGGGCACAGTCATTGCAACAATAGAATATTTCCCCCAACCAGTGGCAATTTCCTCGGAGATGTTTATCTTCTCAATGTTTGGTGACAAGTCAAACACCATCAGAATGACCTCTTCTGAGAGATGCAGCTTGTTTTCTTCCCACTGTCCTAAATTCTTAACCTATCTTCTGAATATGTTAACTACCTTTACTTTCATCTTTTATATGTATTTTGTGCTTAAGTCCTTTTCCCCTCCCTCATTGCCACTATTTCTATGGTCTTTTGATATTTGTGATTTTTAGCTTCTGTGTATACTCATCCAGGCCATTTCTGCTGCCTTATAACCATAAGCAATTTATGGTTATATGTGGTTATAAGCAATTCCCTTCACTAAATCCCATTTGTTTCCTGTTTCCATCAAATCTCAGTCATCTATGGTACTACATCTTCTGCAATGAAGTCATCAGCATAGACAACTTGGATTTGCATCAACTGGTCAACTTTGCTAATAGCCTTACCAAGAAATAAAAAGGAAAAAATGTGCTGCCTACCTGCAGTGTCAGAGCTATCAGATAGCTGTATCTTCCTAACAGTTTTATTAAAGATTCTAAAGTTTTGTGACTTTTGAGTGCAGATAACACATCATCACATACCTTTTTGAAGAGAAAAAAGCACAAATATTTTTACAATATTCCTTCTTATTCAATGGAATAAATACATAGAACATAGATACAGCAAGAATAACAGAACAATCAAGAATCAGTTAGGCATTTTCATTTTATTTCTTTTCTCAATGTTACCATGGTAGCCCTAGATTTTTAGTCCTCTTCTTGTTCTTCTATACATAGATCTACACATTTCCCATAAGGGGACTAAAATTTAAATTTCAGTTATCATTTTTATCCTTCCTCAAGTACCCAGAACTGCATTTTCTCAGATGCAGACAGGAAATAAGTATTAAACTAAGTCTTCAGTCCAGCAAAATGTCACTATACAAATTGCAGTCTATTTCCTAGGGGAAAAAACCTTGATTGTTGCCACATGCAATGCAGAGACTCCATGACAGATTTTAGGGACTTTCTAAGCATACGCACTCTCCTCAACTCTTGCACCATGACAAGCTTTATAAAAATAATGTTCTTTCATAATTTTTTCCCCTCTTATTACTGTATCCTTTCTTTTACCATCTTTTGCTTTCAAAAGAAATATTTCTCATTAATTTCTCTGGTTGTTGTATTCCAATACTCTTAGGGTTTTTATCTTTTCTGCATTATCTGTTTTCCATAATTCACATTTAAACTATCTCTGCCACATAAGCCATAGAACATCTGTGACCACGTCTTTAGAGATAAAAAGGATAAAATTCTATATGATCTAGCATGAAGTATCCCCAAAGGATTTGCATAAAGAAACACAAGTTAATGAAAAGCCACATATCACTTTTTTATTAGCATTATAAGCCAATATTCTGCCTTTCTCCTTAATGCCTCAGACTCCCTGTTAAACAATTTCACCCTTTCACTGGACATTTTAAAAAATGTGATCCATGACAGTTTCTGTGACCTTGGTACTCAAAATAGTTTTTTGGTCAGACCTCCTTTTTTTTTGCCCCTTCAAAATTACTGCAGCAAGAACCCACCCCTTGTAGAGCTCTTGGTACATGAAAATGCCTTCCCCTTCTTACTACTTCATATGCAGCATCATTCTGCTTCATCATAGTATTCTCATTTAAAATGTTTGAAAAATATGTATTAGTCTTACTTGCTTAATATCTATTCTGTTTCTCTTTAAATCTGAACTCTATTAAAATGTGCCTAACTACAAGCCTTATCTACGTAAGGAGACATTATTCAGTGGGAATGTTCTGCCTCATTTGTTTGGCACAGATCAAGAGACAGGCAGAAGTAATAAGAAATGGAAGAATGCTGTCTTTTGTAGGCAGGAAGAGAAAAGAGTTTTGTCATGACTGCTTTTAATTTTGTTAGAATTTCTGTAAAAATGTCACTTATTCTTTCAAACACATTCCCAGGCCACAAGGCAACACGCGGTCCTGTGTCCAGCGTAGCACGAGAAACAATGCGATGAGAAAGCAAATAAGTAATAGAGAAACAAAACAACATATGCACAACTTCTTAGCATCTGTTCAACAACACAATTTCTTTCTTGTCTGTAAGAGAAATAAATGTAGAAGTTGGAAGTACAGGAGTGTGTGTGACCTGCAATAACCAGGGAGTTTGGGAGCAGGGTACATCATGGTCACTTGTGTTGGCACATCTTGTGGTACTGTCACCACACAGCTGCGTGCTCAGGCCTCGCCAGCAAACCAGTCCTTACAATTGTAGTCTTGTGGAAACCAGACTTTTGTTCCTGAAATATCTTTGGTCCTGAATAGCTTCTCATCCACCATGGCTTCCCTTAAATACTTAAATACTTAAACCTCTGCAGAAATCGGCACATAAGAGTGATGACAACACTTAGAGCAACGTCATTTTAAGAAATAGAAGAATGATCAGTGTTTTCTTCTCCTGTTTGTTCTAAACTCTCAAAAATTTTAGCAGCATCACAAAAATCTGCTTTGTCACTCATTCTATTTGACTATGTATAAGTTAAATTTTCAAAAGTGACTCCAAGTTTCACTCATCTCAATTTGAATTCTACATTTTCAGTTTTCTACTTTTCGGTTGTGGAAGAGTTATGTCTTTACATCTTCTATTAACTGTATACTTTTATGGTCATTTAGCCCTTGAAAAACTGATTTCTGGACATCTAAAAATGAGTAATTAAAAATTGGCCCCAAACATCATACTGATGAAATAGAAAGTACTTCACCACTCTTTAGTTATTCCCATTATTTTACAGTACTAGTCTATTTCCAGTAGTGTGAAGAATGTGTAAAAACATAATCTAAGCAGAGCAAACATAAATGAGATAAATGATACATAAATGCATAAATGATGCAAAAAATTATTTCTGAGCCACTAGTTTTACTAGTTTACTTATTTCTTTCTGCTTTAGACAACAAAAGACCTATGGTTGTTTGTTAATGGTGGAATTCAAACATATTCTTTTAGCTATCCTTAACCTTAGACTTCCTGCAAATACCAGGCTGTCAAAAAACATTGTTGGAGTCAGCTACACACGTTTGGTTGAATGTTTCAATATCTCTGCATAGAGGCATGTCTAAATGCTGCTTTTCCTTTCTTCCTCATCACTGACACGATGTGTTGCCAAATGGTGCAACAGCAGCCACAGCAGTTGCACTCCCAGAACTGTGAAAAGAGTCACAGGACTTTTTCCTTTAATTACTTAAAAGTATAGAACATCCCCATTTCCCCTGGTGATATTATTCCTTTGTGATGAAGTCTAGATTGGATTTATGTTTTTGCTGCAAATGGCAGATTAAGAAATGCATGAATATTAATTTGCAGTATGTTTTGTAGACTATGTTTACAGTAATTCTGTGATTACTCTCTGGTAATTGTATACTAATAATGCTAGTTGTTTATATATGACTTCAAAAATAAATATGAAGCAATTTCATTAGCAATGGACTCTCAAGAGATATTTCATAATGAGGATAAATTTCCTCTATTTAATATGGAGAGGCTGCAGATATATTCAGATACAAACAGGTGTAACATCACTAAGGCAGACAGATGCAATAAAAAATTCACAAGCATTTTGGCTGGATTCATATCAACTACCTTTTTAGGCATTTAACTGAGGCACATAAATTAGACATCTGGCCTTGTTCCACAGTCAGCAGAGATCACTATAAGACAATTTAGGCTATGAGAAATAGGCAATAAAATCAGAGAACAGAGCTGAAATTAAATATTCAGGGTGTAGGCCAAGGCTTTGTTTTGTCATAGTGATCAACGCCTTTAAACACCAGAAAGAATCCAAAGGATTCTCAGGGTTAGTGTGAATGCCAACCTCCAGCAGGAAATTGCAACAATGGTAGCCATGAACACATCACATCTTTCTGCACCAGTGTGCTAGCAGGGACCATCAAACTCAAGTGGCATGTAGAATCACAGCTTGTAAACTGAGATTCATGAATGAATCCAAATGAAAGGTGGGGATGCTATTACATGACCAAGTCCATCTTGGAGTGATACCCACACCCCTTCACCTGCTTCTTTTCAACCTTTTCTTGGCCATACAGCAAACTCCTTGCTTTCTGCACCAATCTGATTGCTACTGAACAGTTACTATATAGTGAACAATTAAATAGCTGTCAGGGCTGGCAATGCATGATGATGGATTAGGCAATTTTGGCAATTCCTTACTGTTGGCAATTTTGGTCAGTGAAATTTGGAAAGAACTTCAGCATCTTTGGCTGAAAGTCCCTCTATTAATGCCAGTGATTAATTATTAACAAATGTGCTGTTATTATTTTAATAAGCCTCTCAATATGGTCATTGAGCTGTGAAAAATATCACAACTCTCTTAAAAAGTTTGCTTCAAAATACGGTCGCCCATTCTGTTTCCAGAATGAGCCTGTGTCCATCCCCAAGGGGATCTGCTGACGAGCCCCACAGTGTGTCCATTTTACAAGAGCAGCATGAGAGCTCACAGCCAGCAGGCACAGTCCTCCTTTTCAAGTCTGGAGGTCTGGATCCAAACAAATTATCCACACAGTCCTCACCTATTATGTTAAAAAAAAAGCCCCGAGATGCTCATCACTCTGCCAGCAAGGAAGGTCCCATTTCCACTGCCAAAGGGATCTTGAAGTACCCTTTACAGCCAAAGGGCCCCAGCTGTCACAGACTGAGCACCAGATTTGCTGTGCCTGAATGGCTCCATCCATCTCCTGGTACACAGCAACTCTCACAGGCACCAGCAGCAGCCAAAATCACACAGCACCTACAGCACCCCAGGAGAAGGAGCAAGGCTAGGCACCACGCTCACCTCTGTCCAAGACATTTTTCCTTCAGAGAGCTCATCCCTTCCCAGCTGGTGCTGACTCTCTGCCAGCCATTGGGCATCCCCAGCTCAGGCACCTGCTCATGGCAGAGGCCATTCCTGAGTGCCCAGCCATGTTCTGCTGAGAGTCTGGGGGCTCAGCATGGCCCTGGCAGACCCAAACCCCTGCCATCTGCAGGGCTCCCCTTTGTGTGCAGTCCTTGGGGTGGGCTTGGGATTGGGCAGGAGCCTTGGCCTGGAGCAGCCCCATTTGCTGGGAGGCTCCAACAGGAGCAGAGTCAGGCACAAGGCAATGCTGGAGTGGAAGCTCTGAATATGTACTGCTGTCCCTGGCTCTGTTGCCCATCATTCCTAGGGCTGCAGCATCTCATGGAAGATGTTTCCTCACCAGGGAAGAACAGACTCACAGGGAAGTTAGGGCAATAGACCAAATGAGCTGGTGCCAGAAAAGTTTTTATTGGGCTCCCTAGCAGAATGTGGTTGACTTTGCTCCTCTGCATTTCACCAGAAGATATGTGTTTAAATAAAAATCCACCAGCAAAGATTAGCCTTGAAATATTTTGGGCCATCTTGACCCACAATACTCTGCTAAAGTCTCCATGAGGCATGTTGGAAATGTCCCCCAGGGTCTATGCACCCAGTCCTGTTGTGAACAGCTCACCTGCTTCTCACAGCTGTATCCCATTGGGAATGAGGCTCGGCCACAGCCTCAATCCCAATTACCACAAACCAGGTACCTACACCTTCCCACTTTCCACTTACCTTTACTTCATCCATAACTCCTATCATTCACTAATGTTTCTAGCTCATCACTCCAACTACATGTTACTCCATCCTTTCAGCAATTTTTTTATCTCCTCTCTTGTGTATCAGCTAATTCATGGAGTAACTCCATTTTATGAATCCAAGAATGTCTTGGTTGGAGATATTAACATTCTTTAAAAATACACTGGGAAAAGGAGATGGGAACCTAACTCTGTAATAGATGTCTCTGTATGTCCTGGATAAATGCACTATGCCCTTAGAGCTGATGTTGCCACTCTCGCAATTTCATTCTCAACTTTTGTACTTGTTTATGCGGCCTATCTGTGAAACATAGCCATAATCTTCATAAAATTAATTTTCATAAACACTTTTCCATCTCCATATGTCTTTACAGACCTTAACTGAGTTTTCTCAGGCTGTTCCATGTAGCTTTTGGAGGAGATACTGCAGAAAATACCTGAATTCTCCATTAAAAAAAAAAAAAAAAAAAAAAAAGTGGGTCTTCTACCATTACTGGACCATATGTCCACCTGAGCTTTTATGCCAGATGCTCTGATTGCAGAACACTGTGAGGTTATTCAGACAGTGAAATAAATGTACCTTGGAGGGAGTATCTGTCTTCTAACCTTTGCAGCATACTGCATAAGAAGTTTGACCTCTGTCCTTCCCTATCCTCTGGCTGAAAAAATGACTTCAAACAGTGGTGGTAAAAATGAAAAATCAGATGTAGTTCAACATTCATCCATAAATCAGTCACATAGAACTTACCCAGTTTCTTGGCAAAACCCTTGTGCAGACGCAGAAACCACATATACAACCACTGCATATTAAAAATGCATTAAAGCTCAAAGGAGATTGAAAGGAGAAGAGTATGTTCACTTCCATGCAATTTCTTCTGCTCAGAGAGTAGACAGCTTCAGGTAGGAATGCCTGAGCAGAAGTGTCCATGTCACTGTTGTTGTTTTGAATCACATTTATTTTAGGATCACAGTTCTTTTATGATCATTAATCTTATGATCTAACAAGATGATAGCTAATGTAATAATTTGCCCTGGGCCATTTTATTTTATAAGCAGCATGAAGGGAAATGTTTGAACTTGGAGTTTGGACAGAGAAAAGTGTGGATGAAGCTACATGTACCATACTGTGTCAACAGCTATCTAACCAAATACATTTCCTTTTTCAAAAAAATGCAAGGAATCATCTCATCCTATGAAACAGCTGTGTTGTAAAAACAAATTAATCTTCTTAAACAGTTTCAAATTTCTCAAATGAGAGAGTTAACTGCTAATCCTCATCCCTGATAATGGCACACAAAAAGATAGGCTGTTCTCTCTAATATGTGTCCAGGCGGTTATGATTATTAAAATACAAAATAATAATAATTATGATAATAATAATGAACCTCTTATGGACCTTAGAGGATCGACTAAGAGCATATAATCTACGTCAGTTCTTTCCCCCATAGGTGTGCTCTACATTGTCTGTATTTTAATATATTCACTGGTGATACTCAGACACAACTCCAAAAAGTAAGCACGGACAAGCATGCAGAAAACTACCTGTAGTATTTCTTCTATGACTTTTAACTGCTTTACTGTTGTTTTTAGCAACAAACAGAGCAATGTCACAAATGTATTCCATACATGCAACTATACATGTATCTCGTACATGGAACTATATCAGCACTTGGGCTTTAAATCTGAATTTTAATCAGATTAAGTAGTACCACTGAATACAAAGTTTCACTATAATGTGTATTTCACCTAGCTGTCAGCTGTGTGTAATGTACATCCTTTAACAACATCCAGATACATTCACTGGTATTATTTCTAGTTCATGGTGCTGAAGAGCTGCAGACACTGTCTGGTAAAGGAACGGAAATCAAAGCACATTGCTTATGCAGCTTACCAACTCTAAACTCCAAAATTCACTGAAATCTTGCTTGCCTTGAATCACTGCTCTCAGCATCTCTATTCCTCAAATATTTGCATTCTAACATTCTCAAAAGGAAACACAAGACATTGTAGAACAGAATGATTTGCAATTGATGCTTTTTTTTTCCCATTGTTCACTGAGTCCTAGTTAAGGTCCTCATGGAAAAAATAATAACAAGACACAAACAAGACATTTCAATTTAAAAAATGAGAATTAATGCTCAAATGTCTTCACTGAAGAGATACTCAATCCTGAAAATGTTTATCTGAGGTGAGAGAACTATTTAATAAAATTTAATAAGGAGATCAGATATTTGTAAATATAATACAAATATCCACAGACATAAAAATGAATACTTATAAATATTCTAGGAAAAAAAATTTGCAGGTAAGTTCAGTATCAGTTACAACATTCAGGAACTTTAAACCTGTAAAATTAATTCTGTTGGTAAAGAAGCAGAGAATGTTTAGAACTTGAAGTTAAATGCAAAAAAGGCAAATGCTTTAAAAATAAGGGTCATAAACAGTGCCATAACTCTAGCAGGGGTATAGACAGGTTCTCCATTGACAGAACCTTCAAAGCATCACTGAATTTTGAGGGAGTGGTAATTTTTCATTGTTGTTTTTGTTTTCATCCTGGAATATTGGAGTCCATGACAGACCCTGGTGAAGCAAGAACTACTCGTGGAAACCCTCTGTATTCCACAAGAGGTCAGACTAGAGGGTCAAAATAGCCACATCTCTCCATTAAAAAAATCTATGAGCATGGAAGGCTTGACCTAAAAATAACTTCTCCATTTTGATGAGTATATCACTCATGGAGAAATATACATGTAAAAAACAGACTGACTGAAGCCTATATACAACAAAACACCCAAGTCTTGACACTTCACTTTCCTTTGACCTTTGATAAAACTATGGATAAATCCTTTACTTTACCAGTACTCTTTCCACAACAATAAAATATAACAATATGTTCCCACTGCTTAGTTTGTTGAGCTGCTTAATTGATAAACATTTATAAAAGGAACCTAAATCCTTGAGATAAAGAGGAGATATGCAAATGATTATTGAATGCAGGTGTTCACAGCTCAGTAGTAGCAGAGAATGTTATCTTCCCTTGTGTGTTACAACATCTTAGAAATAAATGTCAGCTGTCATTTTAAAAGTACTAAGAACAGGCATAATAGGCTGTTCCTGGGCAATTTGTCCTTCTTGGCCCCAGCTGACAGGGATGAATTTCCTGTATCTTCATGAATCACCTTAATGTAGTCACTCAGGAGATGTGTAATAAGATTTGTATATTTGTAACTTTGCAGGGCTACAAGATTTGCAATTCAGTTTTGAAATGTCAGCTGTTTCTTTTCACATTTATTTCAAAGGCTCTGGCAACCATTTTTGCAATATATCACATGGATATGTCTGTGCAATACCTCTTTCCCTAATAAGGAATTTGTTTGTTCAAGATTCAGGCAAAAGACATCTGGGGCATAGTAATGTACTGTGTTGTACCAGAAAAAGACCTGGACACACATTTAGGATAATAAAGGGCTCTGCTTTGTGGGCAGCTGTGACTCGGCCTGAGGCTCACAAGTGTCAGGTCTGTATCCCCTTGAGGGCTTCTCCAGCATCCCTGGAGCTGGCAGCCACATCCACCTAACATCTTTGGAGAAGGAGGGTCTGTGCAACCCTTGCCCCTTTAGTCCAGTGAAGGAGTATCTTATCATTTTCTTTCAAGTCCTTTCCAACCATTGACCACTTGGTAATGGCAATTAATATTAGGCAAACACTAGTATTAGTTATATTTCCAAAACTGTTTACAGACCTATGAATCTTGCTTCTATTAATATTCAGTGATTGTAGCTGAACCATTAGGAAACAATCAGCATCACAGTGGTTTTTATCCTAGAAGTCGAATTAATTAATTTTGCTCTATTTGATCTTCCCCTCTTTTGTCCTTATTTTGACAGTAAAATCCCTTATTTTGGCCTTATTGGAAGAGATGTGGGCAAAGTGGATAAAAAAAGTCAAAACTGTATACCGGAACTACAAGATTTTCATCTTTTTCCTAACCAATAAGAGGCAGATGAATTATCTCAGAAGTACAGAAGCAGAAAACAGGGAAGAATGAACGCCATTAAATGAGCACCTCCCTCAGTAACACAAAATTAACTGCACCTATTTTAACTTAATGACTGAAACTTGCCAAATGAATCAGAGGAAAGTCCAAATTCCATCATGCTCTCTTTCTTTAGTTTCTATAGTCTGACTGCTAATTTTATAAGTCACACTCGCCCTTTTAAAAAAGAAATCACTAGATACCCAACTGTATTAGGTTTGCACAGCCTGGTTTTCGATTGCAGGGTTGGCTACAGGGGCTGCTTCTATGAGAAGCTGCTAAAAGTTTCCTCCATGTCCAGCAGAGTCAATCCCTGGAAGCTCCAAAGATGGACGTGCCACTGGCAAAGGCTGGGCCAATGGGAAACAGCAGTAAAGCCTCTGTGAGAACAGATTTAGGAAGAAAGGAAAACAAAAAGGGCTTGTGCAGTTGCAATTGTGGCCAAAGAAGAGCGGGGTGAGAACATGTGAGAAGAACAGCTCTGCAGACACCAAGGTCAGTCCAGGGAGGGCAGGAGGTGCTCCAGGAGCTGGAGCTGGGATTCCCCTGCAGCCCATGGTGAGCCAGCTGGGTGCCTGCAGCCTGTGGGGGTCCATGGGGGATGCAGAGATCCACCTGCAGCCCGTGGGGGTCCATGGGGATGCAGAGATCCACCTGCAGCCCGTGGGGGTCCATGGGGGATGCAGAGATCCACCTGCAGCCCGTGGGGGTCCATGGGGGATGCAGAGATCCACCTGCAGCCCGTGGGGGTCCATGGGGGATGCAGAGATCCACCTGCAGCCCGTGGGGGTCCATGGGGGATGCAGAGATCCACCTGCAGCCCGTGGGGGTCCATGGGGGATGCAGAGATCCACCTGCAGCCCGTGGGGGTCCATGGGGGATGCAGAGATCCACCTGCAGCCCGTGGGGGTCCATGGGGGATGCAGAGATCCACCTGCAGCCCGTGGGGGTCCATGGGGGATGCAGAGATCCACCTGCAGCCCGTGGGGGTCCATGGGGGATGCAGAGATCCACCTGCAGCCCGTGGGGGTCCATGGGGGATGCAGAGATCCACCTGCAGCCCGTGGGGGTCCATGGGGGATGCAGAGATCCACCTGCAGCCCGTGGGGGTCCATGGGGGATGCAGAGATCCACCTGCAGCCCGTGGGGGTCCTTGGGGGATGCAGCGATCCACCTGCAGCCTATGGAGGTCCATGGGGATGCAGAGATCCACCTTCAGCCCGTGGGGGTCCTTGGGGGATGCAGAGACCCACCTGCAGCCCATGCAGGTACATGGAGGATGCAAAAATCCACTTGCAGGCCGTGGAGGAGCCCACACTGGAGCGGGTGGATGTCTGAGAGGAGGCTTGAGCCTGCAGGAGGCCCATGGAGAGAGGAGCCCAGGCTGGAGCAGCCTGTCCTTGCACCCTGTGGAAGAGTGACCACACTGCAGCAGTGTGAGGAGAACTCTTGCCTGTGGGATGGACTCACGTTCAGCAGGTTGCAGGGAGCAGCTGCCTGTGAGATGGAGCCACGCTGCAGAAGTTCATGGAGAACTGTCTCCCATGGGAGGGACCCCATGGTGGAGCAGGGGAACAACTCCTCTCCCTGAGCAGCAGGAGAAACCACAGGGGATGAACTGACCATAACCCCCATTCCCTGTCTCCCTGCACTGCCAGGGTGGGCAGTAGAGCTGGGAAGTAGGGAGGGGAGGGGAGGGGAGGGGGAAGGCGTTTTTGAGGGCTTATTTTATTTCTCATTATCCTGCTCTGATGCTGTTAGTAATAATTCCATTTTGAATTTCTAAGTAGGAGCCTGTTTTGCCCATAATGGTATTTGATGTGTGATCTCTCCTTGTCCTTATCTTAACTCATGAACCCTTACTTAAATTTTCTTTCCTCTGTCAGGTTTGCAGAGAGGAGTGAGTGACCAGCTTTGGTGGGTGCCAGGAACTGGGCCAACATCAACCCACTACAGCAGCTCAGTAGGTGTTTCTGCTCCATGCTATTATTTGCCTGTAGGATTCAAAGCTATGCACATATTCCAAGGTCCCTGCCAATATTTCCACTGGTTCCAAAACAAGCTCTGCTCCTGCTCCTACTGATGTAAGGGGCAGGGAATAGTAGTCATGCTGGGCATAAATTCATTCTAGCCTGAGAGATGCTGAAAAGATTTTGTTTAAAAAAAGGGGGAGAAATTATAAGCATTAGCTCTAGGAATCATTTAACCAAGGGGCCCAAGCCTTCTGAAATTTTACCAGGAATAGATGAGAAACAACTGTTTTCATTCCCTATTGAGATCCTCTGGATACTGGAAAAAGAAACAGCTTCCCTGGGCAGCCTCAGAGCCTGATGGTGGGAATATCTCTACAAATCTATGCTATCAACAAGTTGTGCTGTATCTTTTCTTGAGGTTTTTTTCCAGCCTGTTCTTTTTGTTTTGTTGGACTCATTTATTATTTGACATAGACTTTTTTTATAAATGCCAGCAGCACATGCTGGGGCTCAGAGTAAGGTGTACTTTCCAAACTTCATACCAGATTCAGTATGTGAATATCTTTCAGTGTGCCTCTGTGGCTGTTTCTTCAGGACAGAGGTAAATAAATAGTGCAAACCCACGTTCTCTGCTTACTTCAGATGTAGAAGCTTCTTCCACTCAAATACTAAGTACTTCAATGGAAAAAATGTGTAACAGAACTTAGAACCATCTATTCAGTAAAAGACACCAGTGAAAACAATCACTTTGACTTTCTCCAATTTTCTTTTAAAATAATACGGATCTTAAAAAAAAACTCCAACTACTTAGTGGAAGCTCTTTTTGTTCACTATTTCAGGTCTAGAAAGCCTCTTTCATTGAAACAAAACCCTCAGCTGACTTCTGCCTCACATTTGCTCATCACCAGCACCTCATCCATGTATCCACATGCATCACACAGCTTCTCCACTTCACGGCTGTCTTGAATTGTGGAACTGCAGAAGGTCCCAGCACAGCAGTGAAGCTCCCCAACGAGGAACACACGAAGAAGAGTCTCCCAAGGGGCTCTCCCTCCAAGAAGAGCTGTTGGAAACAACCCTTTGCACCTGCAGCCTTGACATGTGGCCATTTATCCATCGAGTGGTGCCAGAGCATATTGCATATCGCGCTCCATGGGACAGAAGAGCACAGTGTGCCTAGTATAAATGCAGCACTGACACAAAGGAATTCCTTCACGTCTGAAGATACGTTACCCATGGCTGAAGATACGTTACATCTAATTTCTCTCTCCTGTAACACAGCAGTCAAAAGTGCAGTCAAATAAAACAAAAATACTGACAAAATACTTTCCACTCCCTTGCAGACATTGCTACACGCAAAGCACATGGCAGGAACACATGCAGTTCACCACTGAATATTTGTGCTGTGTATTCAAGCCTATCTGAGCTGAAATTTCAGCTTCTTCTTGATACTGGCCCAGAAGAAGCTGAGCTCTCAATACTCCTGGTGATTTCTGTTATGTGGAAGGTGATCAAAATTTCAGCGCATTGCACTAAATCCATTTCCAAGCTTCTTGCAGATTGGTACCATAGAAAAGCAGTTCAATTGAATTCATAGAAGATTTATATTAGTCTCCTCCAGGCTGTGATGGTATGGAGAAGACAGAACAACAATAACACTGTGTGACAGCAAATCAGCCAGTATATCCCACAGAATCTATCCAATTTTGGTAAGATTAATTTTTCAATTTTCTTAGCCGTCTCAGTTCATCATCTTTGGGAGTGAGTTCCATGAAGTTCCATATTTCATTGGCTAAATTTCTTTTATTATCTTAGCACATTAATTTAAAACTGAGCTTGTATGCATCTTTTCTATGCTGCAATGTCCAGTATAGACACATTACAAGAGGTGACTGTAATTAACAGTCAAAAAAAGAATGTCCTTCCTCCTTTTCACCCTTTTCACTCCATGTCTTTATTGGCTAAATTCCAATTAGCAGAGGACAGATAACACTAGAGAAACTCCACAAATATCCAGACACAGCTTCTGTAAGTCATATTCTGCACTTGTAATACTATTAATAATGAAGATATTCCCCACTGTTACCATGGGACCCCATGTCTGATAAGGCTAAACTGAATTACTGCATGTACCAAATATTCATGCTGAGTAAACAGAGGAAGCAATGGTAAAGATTTCAGTCCAAAAAAATGACATGAACTCAAACTTGTAAAAATTGGAATAATAAAGTCATACTTGCTCTGGGGATAAAGCAATCTGGCAAGAATAAAGATAGTGAATTCCTGCAGCACAGATGGGAGGCAAGAATAAAAGAATTTTAAAATACAAGATGTTTTCCTCCAGACACTTGCAGTCATTACAGGTAACATATTTTCTTGCTTTTTGTCATACAGAATTTTTTTCTTGAAAAAACAGTCTAGTTTAGGGTTAGAAAAATACGTAATATAGTATGTGGGGACAGTCCAATATTTGGATGTCTTTTTAATGTATGGAAACATCTAATATGACTTCAAAAGCTCAGACAATCCTCATAGTACTTCAGGAATTTACACTTGCAGACTTAAAAATTACCTACATATTGTGTCCAATAATGTGTAGAGAACAGAACCTTTTGCTACCCATTGCATCTCACTGACTGAACTAGCTGAAACCTCTTAATTCAATCAAAACATCCCAGGAGAACACAACACTTGAAAATTATGCTTGGCAGTAGTTAGCAACCTTCCATTTAAATCCCACCTATTCACAACAGTGGAGGAAAGTCCAGCTGCTCTCTGAATTAGCATGCATCTTGTATCCAGCTGTTCTGGAAAATCCATAGCTAGCACTTGAAGATATTAGATTTTAAGTTATTATATACACACATCATTAACTTTCAAAAGTAGAGTAAATGGAGTATTTTTCGTATATCTGTCAGTCTATGACATACATTTGAACCAGGCATGAATTTTGTCCTTGTTTTAAAATATCTATATCTCCATAAATATGGATACAATTTTCTGATCATTAAAATGGATTCCTAAACTTCTGAAAGGCTGACAATAAAAAATAAAAGTAGCTATCTCAATTAAAAGCCACTGGATAATTGATTATTTGATTAAACCCCTTTGCTTAGGCATTTTTGGAACAATTAATTATAATGCCTAACTAAATCAGGCTCATCAACTCACTAATATTCAATGGAAATCTGTGGTATTTACTAAATGAATAGTTTGAATTACATTCTTTTGAGTAAATTGCCAAGTTTATACAGAGTGACAGTAAGTTATCTTGTGCATGCTGCTGCACAGATCGCCTTTTCTACTAGCACTGAAAGTGCAACTGATTTGGTTTTGGAATAGTATTTTGCATCTTGTAAATAGCAGGAGAACATTTTTGCTTTTAACCCTACCTCTTGTATAACCCCACAATCAGTGGGGCACATGCAAAATGCAACACAAAAAAATAAGCTTATACTAAAGATAACATCACTTTAAGATAAGCCAAGATTTGAACCTCAGTCTGATTCCTTTCCAATTACTTGGTTCTATGAAAGAGCTCCTGTGGTTTTAGTTACGGCCAAGTCAAACCCGACCCAGACAGGAACTGTTTCCAGGCTCTGACCCAGATGTATCTGATTGTGTCTTGAAGGAAAATCTGAAACCTGATCTGCCAGAAAACCTGAACGCTGAACTCTAAGGCTGTGGCTAAAACTCAGCGGTGAAACTGCTTGAACTACCCCGGGTAACTGACACCACCAGCTTCCCAGACATTTTTCTTTTTTGGCCTTCTGCCACATTCTTGCTTCCCCAGTTCAGCCCACCACATAGCAGCTAGTACAAACATTTCTGCCAAACCAGCCCAGTGGGCTATTCCAATGCCAAGAGTGAGCAGCAGGAGGGAGACACCGACTCCTCCTTCTTCCACCGGCACTAAAAATTTTATTTCCAAGTTTCCCATTTAGCTTGGTTTTAGTTTCTATCCGGATCCTCATGAAGACTTTAATACCTACAGGCATGGCTACAAACGATAATTTGCCATCACTGAAGACTTACAGATTCTGACAATATGACAACAGCAAATTGCAACTGGAAGATTACAGGATAGCTGGTAGCCAGAGTCAGTGCAAAAGTGCAAAATATAAAATGTCCTTCAGTCACCAAGAAAAGAACACATAACACATGAGAGACTTATTGCAACATTTATTTTCCATTCCTTTCCAGAGGAATTGAATGAAGATAGCAATATTGTTTTGTGTTTGCAGCCTGTAAAAGAAAGTATATCATATTAGTGATCACTCTGGTTTGTATCCTCAAACACTGGTAAAACTGAAATGAACTGCAAAGGGAAATGCTGGTAATCCATCTTAATTGATTGACCAATACATCAACCCTTGAAACCTAACAACAAACCAAAAGGTTGGTGTAGCTTAGGGCAAATAACTGAAATAATGTTTTATGCTATATTTCCATGATGAAAACCTCCCTACAATACACAAAGATCAATACCCAGAATGATAGATGAATGGTTTTGAAAGCTTCAGAAGTCAGCTAGCTGACTTCTAGTTCATGAGATACGAGAAATATGTCAACCACTGCACAACTGCACCACTAGTTTTGGAAACTTGTTTAATGTGTGCTTGTGAAAAACAACAAAAGGATTTGTGACCTGCCTGTTTAATACCTTTCTAGACATGGGAAGGCTGCTCAGCTGTTTTCTAACTCATCAAACTTTCTTCACATCTGGGAATGCAAAACTGAAGTCTAAATTTTTGAAAGTTTTTATTCAACATACTGGGCTCACTTTATGAAACACAACTTTTATTGAAACAAACAGTAGAGTAAAGCCAAGAACCATCTTTAGAAGAGAGCCTAGATATGACTGCCAGGTTACTTGCAAAATGGCAAGTTGAGAAGAGGGTTTTCTAATGTTCTCAAGTTGACAGAGGAAACACATGAAAGTGGAAAGGAGGTGTCATCATTTAATGTGGCTTTCTCATTGATCATCCTGGAGGAAAACCTTGTCAAAACAAAGAAGCTGGCTCTCCTCAGCTTCTTGTAAGGTTGTCAGGCCTTAAGCACTTTACCAATAAAGACTTCTACCCTCGTTCTTATATTTATTGTGGTTGAACTCAGAGATGTCAAGATACACAGTGATGGCCTCAAAGGCCACTTATGGTCACTGATACAGAAGGTGTAAGCAGCTTGATAAATGCCCTTTTTTCTGGCTAAACAGAACTTTTAAGATGGTCAAAGGTTTGGTTTAGTCTAAATACTTCAGGTAGAATAGAGCAGCATACCTGCACTCCACAGTGAGCAGATGCATAAGAGGCTAACAGGGCAGCCTCTCAAATTAAATATATATCCTATAAGTCCTGTGCTTCAGCTGCAATGTAATGGTGCATGGAGATTCTGTAGCCCATATTATGAAATCCTCCTTTGTCCTTCTATACACCATTTAACTCTTCAGTGAAGCATATGCCAGAATCTCATCTTTCAAAGACTTAGCAGAAAACATTACACAAGCAATAAAGTAAGAGTGAACAAGGAAGTCTTGGTAAGTGATGTTAATAGTCCTTGGTCATCTTTCTAAATGAAGACCATTTACCTTCTTGGGACACAAGGAGGTGAACCAACTCAGCAGCTGCTGCTCAAGGTTACACGGATGTTATCATCAAGGTGTCCTGGTTTTGTGTATTGCACACCTCATGTACTCTCACACTGGAGGTTGCCATTCCCATTTCTCCTCTCCTACTGTCTGCCTCCTTGGGCTCTCATGTGGTCCCACAATGGAAAAAGGGAAGGGAAAGGGAAAGGGAAAGAGGGAAAGAGGGAAAGAGGGAAAGGGAAAGGGAAAGGGAAAGGGAGTCCAAAGTGCCTCACCCAGAGGCAAAGACTGCGAAGTGAAGACTTAAAACTATCAGAAAAGAGTAGTTAGTAATCTACTTACTACTGAGGACAAGGGTGGGGGAGCAGGGAAATAGGTAACCCAGGAATAAGAACTAAGTAACTCAGGGATCTGAAGTTACATTAGGCTTTTTGTTGGGTTTGGGTTTTCGTTTTCTTTTTTTTCCCCAGTCTGTGATCTCTGTGCAGCAAATATTTAATGTAGAGAGAAAACACAATAAACAAGATCAGATTTAGTGACCAGATATGCTGCACTTTTTCTTGCATCTAGTAGTCCAGATTCAACAGAAGATATGAAAGAGGCAGCAGATTAATGATAAAGGCATCCTATAGTAAGACAAAAGAGCAGATTCATATTGCCTGCAGCTGAGGTGAATTTGAACTTCCTGCATGTGTTTTCTAATCAAAAGGCACTTCTGCCATGAGTATTTCCTCTCACAGACATATTAGAAATTTACTTGACTGGGTTTTTTTATGATAAGCACAGTACTTCCATGGTGCATTAAGTGTCATCTAGAAAACCCTAACCAACTGGGATCTCCAGGGACCTGTGAAAAAAGAAGTTTTAAATGGAAGTGCCTAAATATACACTCAGTCACAATGGAGTTACCTGTGATTCTGCACAGCAAGACTTTGGATGCCATACAAATTCTTCCAGGGGAAACACCAAACATTTTTCTTAAAATAGTTGTATGCTTCATTTTGCTTTTACTGGATGCTTCGTTCAGAGCCTAAATTCTGTGTAATATAAAATCTTCTACAGTTAATAATAGCAGCATTTCTGATGGTTTCTTCAGGTTAAGAAAATACTTTTTAGTGTACCAAACAGTGTCTAAATGAAGACCTGCAAAGTATATAAAGTTAGAACAGCACTCACTAGTCTATGTCTGCAGGACTGTCTGTAACTCAAATCTTTGTGAATTTCTGTACTTGCCTCCATTCTTTGATTGCTTCAGCCCTCAGATAACAGCTGGATGTAACCTATCAAACACTATTTACAACAAAACCTTCCCATATAAGTTCAGAAATGCTGCACACAACTACTGCATCATACTTTTGGGTGTCAGTGAATTCATATTCTTATAAAATGCCATAGTTCTCCCTCAAAACTTCTCAGGCATTGAAAAGTTAAAACACAAAACAAGTGGACTATAATGGAGTTCAAATTGACTTGTTATCAAACCCCATCACATTTTTCTAATAATTTTAAACCAGCCTGGGTTTAATATTTTTAAGATAGATATATTTGAATTGTGAAATTATCTAAGGTTAATTCTTAACAAAGTCTGAGCAATAAGTCAGCCATGACACCTTGATAATTCTTCCTTCACTGTGTTGTCCAGAACATTTTTTTTTTTCTTTTTTTCGAAATTATTGTGTCTCTGTGTGGACAGATTTTCATGTCCATGCATTCAGATACAAAGAATGTGGTCTTTGGTCTGTGGAGGCAATCTAACTGTCATGCAGAACCAAAATCCTTTTCTAGCACTTAAGGTGTGCAGAAAGCCTTGTGGCTTATCTTCGATATGTTACTTCTACGGAACCTAATAATTTTTTTTTAGGATTGAGTAGTGTATCCACACTCTTATGCTACACAACAAGGACACACAGTCCACACTGTCCCTCCAATGCAGAGCATCTACATATTTAATTATCTTGCTGTAAAATCAAACAAATCCTTTCTCAGTGTTCATTATGAGAGCAGTACAATAACAACAACAACATATAGCACCAAGAAAGAGGTGAGCTAGTATTTTGCAGAGTCAAGGTAATCTCTTGAAATTCCTCCTTCTCTAAAGTATTTTCAGGAATCCTCCAGATCAAGAGCATAATGTCAGCTCTAGGAAAACATGAAGGAAGATATGGATGAGTGCACACAGCATCAGAGTAGAGGCTACTATGCAACACACTGCACTCCCATAGAAACAGAGAGCCTGTCCACTCAGAACCTGCAGTGCCTCTGAAACAGAAACAGTATATGAACACTCTTGCCAGAAAAAGTGGGAAGTGTTGACAGCCAACATTCTCAGAATCAGTCTTCCATATTTTTGTTAAAATTGTCATCAACAATCAGAGATCTGAAATGCTGTTAAGATCTCTTTTCTGAGGTCTGTGTACATCTGGAGAATAATATTTTAGCTGTAAAGCACATTGTGGTTTACTGATATTACCATTAGCTATCATCCAGGTGTTATTATTTTTATTTACAGAGATATAAATACGTATTTTCCTATCCACCCCTCAATCCATCATTGTGAGAGAAAAGAGATAAATACTAAGTATCAGTTCTTTTTAATTACAGTCCTGGCTTATTTCTAAATAGAAATTTATCTAGAATTTATGGGTTTTTCGAGGCAAGCAGGTGAACATATTTTTAAGGAGAGTAGACATTTGGAAAATAAACAGTATTAAATAATGTGCATTTTAATCTTTATGACTGGAAAAGGATAACTGCTCTACTGTTTAATTTTTGTAAATTGAATTAAAAGGTTATCTGCTTTAGAAATTTCTTATATTTAACATCTCTGTGTTGTATTACACCATACCTCAGCTCAGAGGATTCCAAAGGAATTTTCTGCTTTTCTCCTACCTTATGCATTTGCAATTAAAGAGAATGGTGGAGCGTGGAAACGGACAAAATCCGCTTTCACAAGACCTTTAAATTTAACAGCAGTGAATTTCAAACAGTATGCGTACAGAAACACGTAATTCTTCTGTTCATCAGCAGTAGGGATATGTGCAAAATAGATACTGGTTCTTCCTATAAATTTCTGACATTTGGCCCTTTAACTATGGAAAAATAGCAACCTCAGTTTCTTTGCAGATGCAAAATGGAAACTCTCTATCTGCCGGCTATTGACTCCCCCTCAGTCTTTTCTCTCTGGTTAATAGGATTATTTCCTTTTCTGATTTTGCTTTTCTAACTTCCTATGTAAATGTCTCTGTTGTCCTTCTAAAAGCAGCACACACAGAGCTATTTTTATCTTATTGGATTTTGAGATCTGCCTCAAGACTCTCCATGTCCCAGCTGTTAGCTGGAATGAGAATTGGATCCAGCTGGTACCTCCACCCCAAGAAACTAAAAGTAGACAAGCTTAAATGTCTGGTATGCGCCTTTGTAGTCTGATTTAACAATAGTGAAAAATTTACTTAAGCCTGTTCTCTGTGCAGGAACTGATCTGTTGCATCACCTCAGTTTATTCAGATCTCCTGTGACCTTCCCTTGTTCTGGCAGCCCCATTGTTCCTTTCACTGTAAATCTGACTTATTTTTCTCTCTGCATGCATCCCAATCTTTCTGACCTTTTTCTTCCTTAAGGCATTTTTCCCTCTAGACAGGCTCTCCTTCAGGCTTACCTTGTGTCACAACAAAGGTCCCAGCTGCTTCTTCAGTTTTTAACTGAGAAGCTATAAGTTTCATTTAACTGCTTTGATGATTTTTATGAAGAAACATAGTAGACTGGACTACTGCTGCAGACCTAGACAAATGTTATCCTATAAATCAGATTACAAAGGACAAGTAGACCCTCAGCTTTACTAGCTGCAACATAGTCTCCAGAAATGGCAAGTAAAGCAAGAGGTGCTTAATACCTCTAATTAATTTATCTCCTTCCAAATTAAACCATGCTCTGTCTTCAAGATAATGTTAGATCTTAATTAGACCATCAGTACTCATACATAAGTGGCCTCTACAGAGTAAATTTAAGTACAGTTACTTGGACTTGTAGCTGCCTTTCCAATATAATGTCTCTTGTATGAATGACAAAAGACCCAACAGAGGCCTTGATGAATAATATACTCAAATGAAATCTCAACTTCCCAGCTGTTGAAAGATAATGATAATATTGCTCCTTATTATCCTTTGATGATCTTGTCTAGTGAGAGACCTTGATCTGTGTGAAAAAGCTCTGTGCAGCTCCTAGTTATAAACTAGGAGCACAGGAACTTATTGAAGCCTAGAAATTGCTACTGTCTACAAATAAAAGTCTTAGCAATGAATATTGAGACCTTAGGTAGAATACAGGGACATGAACAGAAGAGAACAAACAGGTTTGATTATTATAATGAGGCAAATGCATTTTTACTTCAATGAGGTGTGGGTTGAATTTCTAGCTGATTTTTGTTACATTAATTAGTTTTCTATTTCTAATTATTATTAGCAAGGCAGTAAATAAGCGTTCAGTTCTGTGCTGCTAAAAATGAAAGGAGAAATAAATGACAGATTATTTATGAAAAAAATAAAAATATAAAAAAAACCAGAGCAAATAAGAATTGCAAGTTCAGCCTCTTCTGAAAGAAGATAATCCACAAGTTCTCTGAAATAAAGAATTGCACACCTTCCTATAGAGTGCAATAAATTTCCTTCTAAAACTGAAGTAAATTTTGAGCTCTTGAGTGTAAGAATTGTACTTACCTTATGAANACAGCATAAGAGTCTGGCAATCAACAATTTTGACCCTAAGTTGCATTTTCCCCTGCTGGCAAAAGAAAGTAGAGCAGAGTAGAGAGCGAGGATAAGCTATATGAAAAAAAAAAAAAAAA